>JBCAUA010036000.1:0-12124 GCA_038406235.1 Peronia verruculata | reverse complement strand
GTGTGTGTGTGTGTGTGTGTGTGTGTGTGTGTGTGTGTGTGTGTGTGTGTGTGTGTGTGTGTGTGTGTGTTTTTCTCTTTTACACTTCATGAATTCTTACCTGCTTTATTGTTTCTTCAAATACACATACGCACAAATACACAGGCACAATACATGTAACAACGTGTGCACCCATACTGATTTTCAGGCACGTTTTCTTTAAATTATATTATTCCTAGTACATATATGGGATTTCCGATTCATCAAATACATGTACATTATTAGAGTGTTTTCACACCTCGCCCCTTTTTCCATAGATATGTCACGTGTGTCATATATGTGTATGTGTGTTGTTGTTTTGTTGTTTTTATCGTCGTCGTTGTCGTTGTTGTTGTTGTTGTTGTTGTTGATCTTCTTCTTCCTTCACAATTCAAATTAAAGTTCAAACAGTAGTGAATTTAATAGGGTAGAGTTAAGTGGTACTTGTGAAGAGGATAAAAGAAAGAGCAGCAGTAGTAATTGTTGTATTGCTGTCATGTTGCATAACGTAACTGTACAGTATCCAATAACAAACTCACAGCAAAGCCTGATCAGTGATACACGCCCTCTTATAAATTGACACATAATTCTAAAATTCGTGAAGATTTTGATTTCCATGACCGATGTCAGTTTGGTGTGCTACACATTCATCTCCTAACACGAGGTTAGAAAACACCTTTAAAAACAGAAGCTGAGCATCGTGTTATTAACTATTTGTTTATTTGTTATTTATTACTTTGCAAATTCGATTCATTCAAATTGGACTATCAAATTCTAGCTCCGACGCGGACAATAAAACATTCTTTTGCGATTCATTTCCTATGTCCAATTGGTCAAGCCAACCTCTATCACCTCCTTTCAAGGTAAGAAATTTGAGTAAATATGAATTTTAGACCTGCTAATAGATTTGCATAAGCCTGACTTCTCTATGGTCTTCCACATACACAGACATATGTTTCATAAGGTATGCAAAAAGGGTTGTTCCACAATTGCTAAAGAATAGATCTATGATAGTTTGTTCCCATTGTCTGCGAGTAAAGGCAATGAAAAAAAAGAATGTATGATAGATCTAGTAGTTTCAATACTTAGATGCCCATACAATATGCGTGGGCTCCGGTCGAAAAAAAAGTTTCGGTTCGAGTATGTTAAATGTTTATGTATAATTAGTACATGAATTCAGTTAATTCTATGACAAAGTGTTATACTAATGGTTGGCTCGCTTGCATTTGAAGTGAACTTGCAAATATTTCTAAAGGCAAGCTATCAAATATGTGAGAGAAAGGATATTGAATGAAGGTAAGCCTATATCAGGTGATAGCTCGAAATTAAACTAGTCTTCTGTGGTTACTGGAAAATCATCTGGGGACAGTCTCTCAGCTGGTTGACTCGGCTGTTGAGGCCGATGTGTAGATTCGTGACGGCCAACTGCAGTAATAGACACTTGGGTCCTGTTTCGAGAAATAACTGTCTTTGTGTTTCTGTGATTTCTTTCTCGTTACCTCCCCTTGATTGCACCTCCGGCGTTTGAATCCTTTGGCGATGGCAGCAGAGTTATTGCCACTTCTTGAAGACTCGTGGTAGACGTAAGGTACGGTGTCGAAATGTACAGAACGACGATTTGAAGAGCCTGAATTCCTGGGTGTTTTTAACTTCATTGCAGTTTTTCCGACAACACTACCTGTAACGTTGGAGGAAAGCGGCGTTTTATCTTTTAGCTTGTCCTCAAAGGAAAACTTGTCAACATGCGATGCGTAAGAGGCGTACCCGCGTTTAGAACGTATTTGGCTCGTGTCAGACGCGATATTTGGCGGAGCTGCCATCGGCAATATCCGGGCTGGCTTATCATTTCGTGCGATTTTCTCATCAATGAACCTTTTCGTATTTTTCAAGCTTCTTGACTGGGACAGACTCGGGTTCGATTTCTCCTTGGGTTCGCCACTGTCGAGCCGCGATCTTCCAAAAGAATGCATTTGTTCTGGTGACATGGATTTGCTTCGGGAAATCTGTGATTCCCGTCGATTATGATCTCTTTGACAATCATTTTGCCGAGGTGGAGACTTACTGTGCTTTCTCCGGCGTTTGCTTTCTACTCTGGATACCAATCTGGTATCTCGAGATAATCGGCGTTGTGGGGAGCGGGCATGTAATGAGCTGATCCGACCCATGGTGGTTGGGACATCATTTCGCTGTTGTACGTCCTTAGAGACGCGGAGTTTTTTCTCTTCTTCGGGCATAATAGCTGCACGCTCAAGTGAACCGCCATAAGTGATACTACCATCACAACTGTTGCCTTCAGTCTCTGAGCTATATCTGTTCTCATCGTTAGATAAGCTGGAACATGCTCTTCGGGGCATGATGGCCGAACGCTCCAATTTTCTTTGGCCGCTGAACGTTTTGTCTAGCAAAGATTTGCTTACGAAGAAATCATTAGAGGAAGGTGAAAGACTAGGAATGTCATCACTGCCATTTAGAGAACAGTTGCTCGACTGGAAGTCAGATCCTCCGGCGACTGTAACATCCGTGTCTGAACAGAATGATTCCGGAGTCTGAACTCTGGCATTGCATTTCCTTGGCTCACTCCGAAGTTTTCGTCTGAGCATATAATAATGGCGACCCATTGTGTAGCTCTCGCGAATACCTACTGGTATTTTTAGTATACAAACGTTTCTGCACTTCCTTCGCCTCTTTCTACGAGGAGGTCTGTTCATAACCTCTGCAATGTGCCTCTGAATTTCATCAAAAACTTCTCCATAGCTATCACATCTGCTGTATTGAGTCTGTTTTGTGCAATGAAGGAGCTTCTTTCTACCTTTGCATGCCACATCTTTTCCATTCCTGTAATTTGGTAATGTCCCACCACTCGGATACTTTCCAGGGGTCCCACAAGCACAGTCCACATTGTTACGTATCTTTTGACTTTTCTTCGTTTTGTGACAAGCTAATTGGGTCGAAACAGGCCGGTGTGACCCCAGGTGCTCTCCATATACATTTTCATTTGGGTGCATCCACTTTTTCTTAAAGAGTGGACTTTTAGCAGTTAGTATAACCGTTCCGCTTGCACGTTTTCTGTCTGAGTGAACAGGGCAGTTTTTTCTACACAGCTGTTTGCCATCACAGCACCTCGTTTTACTTCTAGAAATATCCCGAGCTAGTTTTTGAGACAAATAGTTCACCAAAGTTTGCTTTCTGGGCCGAGAACACCCATTGCTACAATCACTGGATCGTGCTATGCTGTCATCAGCTGCATAAAAACACGACTTATCGCATGGAGAATCTCTTCTCAGGTGAATCTCGGTGCCCAGGTGCCATCTCTGAACGTCCACAGACTGCCCGCCGTTATGGGGCGAGGGAGGCGAGCGTGAGTTACGATAACATTCAGATCTTGAACTGCACTCAGATCCCAGCAGAGGCTCGGTGTCCGTGTCCTTACCGACGTTTCTACCACGTACATGATAGGTCTGGGAAAACGGCTGTGTGCTTCTTTCATTGTAGATATGAATTCTTAACTTAGACATGGCAGGCACATATTGCCTGCGCTATATGCCCACTTTCGAAGCTTTTGATGCTTTGATACCCCATTTACCTACCCCATTTTCAGGCGACGTCAAGCTTTCGCGACATATGAAAATGTATCTCCACCTCACATTCTGATTGCCCGAGTTTGTTTGCTTTTTTTTTTTTTTTAGAGTCAGTTATCATACATGTCTAATGTAAAGACTATAATCAGCCAGTCTGGCTCTAGTTTGACTTCACGTAAATGCAAACTGGCTTTTTGAAGGAAGGCTTTTTTTTTTTTTTAATAACCACCCTTTTTCCCTCCGTCTTTTGATTTAGATCTATAGGACTTTAAAAGGCAGCTGCGTTTCTAATGGTGACTTTAATTTTTCGCCTGATTTCTCTATTTTTGACTGTCTCTCTGAGGCTGTCTTTCAACAAGATTGACCGAAATTTTGCGCAGATTGCCCCTCATGAAATTCGATGAGGAAGTTGCAGAGAACGAGCGGCAGCTAACTTTAGGAGAGACAGCAGTGATGTGAAATGCTTCTCCGGTATTGATATTATGCAATAATTGATCTGCATTGGAAGGAAATATAGAAGGAGATATAGATTCTAGATCTTGTTCCGAACGCAATTCTTTACTTCCTTGGGTGATACGATGCTGGGGCTCCAAGCAAGGTGCTGCATTTGCAAGCTTGACAATAAATAAGGCTCTCTTGCTAGATCTCATGTGACTGACGGAGGAACAAACACTTCTACCTACAAGCAATGTCTTCAGCCAGCTCCGCCATTAAACATTGTTTCCCCATCCGTTTTATATGCACAATGTTGTACTGTTAAATTGAGTGTGCCGGATCGCGGAGATTTCCGCTATTTTGGCATATGACTTTAGGTGTGTAATCCCAACATGAACATGAAAAATTCTTTGTCTCTAACAATCTATCTTTCTGTCTTTCTGTCTGTCTTTTTGTCTGTCTTTCTGTCTGTCTTTCTGTCTTGTCTGTCTGTCTGTCTGTCTGTCTGTATGTATGTGTGTATGTATGTATGTATGTATGTATGTATGTATGTATAAACGTTTTACTATTTAGTCTGCTCATTTCTGTGTGTTTGTCTACCCGTATATTTTGTGCGTGTATCTGTCTCCCTTACCTTCTTTCAATCTTTCTCTTTTTCTATCTGTTTCAATTGACCAAAGTGCACCTATGTTTATTTCTCTCTCTCTCTCTCTCTCTCTCTCTCTCTTTGTCGCTCTCTCTTTCTTTGCCCCTCTCTCTCCTTCTATCATTCTTTCTCCCTTTCTTTATGTCTTTGATTTCCCAATGGACATATTTGTTCATCCCCGGGGTGTCCTTGACCTCTGTTGTTATTACGTTTCCTGTCAACTGTTTTGATCTACGATGCACTGATGCATCTGCTGATAGGTGAAAGAAACAATACATTATTCATTAACTTTATCAGGGTTAATCATTTCTGTGGGTTTTTTTTCTTCTGTAAAATCATAAAATCAGTATCCCATCCGTGAAAAAAATGGTGTCGTAAATAGTGCACTCATAAAAGATAACACAATGACATTAACTTTGGTGTGTCAAATTTGTTTGCATGCAATATGCATTACATGAAGTTATCACCTTTATCTTTATAGCACACTGTGCTCGTAAAATATTTTTGATACGCAGGAGATTGAGTGATTTCACGGCCCTGTGAATACACAACAAATCGTTTTCTGGGCACAGAAACATCCTTCTTTTTCGAGCATAACAGGGCGTGATCAATATATTAATGATCCAACAAGGAAGAGTAGAAGGGAAGTGAAAAGGAAGTGGTCAGAAGAAAGGATGGACAGACAACATCCAGGAATGAACAAAGAAAACAAGTGTAGAGACTCACAAATAACGACGGTTGGAGAAGACTGGTTAACAACTCACAAAGAGGTGCCCCGATGAATCCACTAATCCCAGACAGACTAAAGGGTTGAGAAGAGGAGGAACAAGTTCGACAGTCTCGTTCCGTTCCCCCCTAAACCTACGTGTCGTCTCGAGGCCGCTTGTCGCGACAACGGTCCTTTATCTCTGCCGGCCTGTGATCTAGGTTAAGGTCATTGCAAAGCTGGCTCACGTTCATTCTCCGATGCATTGTTAACTACCTTCTTCTTCTTCCACTGTTCGCTTATGCGTACCGGTATCCTTTTCACCGTGTCCTGGAGTACTCGCACTATTTTTCAAAGGCCTTTGGACCTTGAAACTTCGGCAATACAGTAGTAACACAAACGCTTTGTCTTTCTCACGATAACCAATTCTTCGTGTGATTTCGTTCATAAAGTGTTAACTGTACAGGTAATTATTGCTTATCTGAAGTGATATACGCTGTGTTTTTAGTTCACAGGGCCTAGGCTGATGTTTGGGGAGAACTTTATGGTCTCATACACAGACAGACAGAAAGGAGATATGCAGCCGACTGAAGACAGACAGATAGACAGATGGACAGACAGATGGATAAATACACTGACAAATAGACGGTATTTCTAATATTGAACCCAACCTTACTGAAGTCTATAATACATGGAGGGATGAAAGAGTCATGGTTGACGTGAGCATACATTGTGACTGCCATCGCAACCGAAGTCCATAAGCATGCATTAAAATGCACACAGCATTCAATGCATTTGCTCCATCAAAAAGAAAAGCAAGATTTGCGAGTTTTCACGGTATATTTGGACAGCCAATTCCCATTCTACAACAACTACAAAAGAAGATGTTCTAGAGACCAGTCAAAACCTAATTTGCCCCCCCCCCTTTGCCCATCTCTCCTGGCAATCTTTAAAAAATCGAACTAAGCCTGGTCTTGTGTGACTTTTCTTTGTTTAATGAAATATAGTTTTTATTTTTTTTTAAAATTATTATTTCTTTTTTGGTTGTTGTTATTGTTGCTGTATGTTTGTTGGTTTGTTTATTTTATATTTTTTTTTTGTGAGGCATCAAAAAGCAAATATTGTAAGAATGGTGTTGTTGTCTAGTTTTTATTATTGTTGTTCCGTTTTATTTTGTCGTAACCAAAAGAAGAAGAGTTGGATCGCACCTATAATTTACTACTGCAAAATGGGAGGTCGTTGTGCTCAGTCCTATTACTACCCTTTACCAGACAACAGAGGGATTGAACAAACACTGTAAAGAGGGGAAAAAATCACTTTTGTGCCCTTTGCTTGAAACATACGCCATGAAAAAATTCCAGAACAAAATATGATGTAAAGAGAATGTTTTCTTCTTATTGTTACAATTTTATCAATGTTTTTGCCTACCAGTATTTGGAATTTTTTTTTTTTACGCTGCTTGCTCAACATCTTGTTTGTCTGGCAAAGGGAAGTAAAAACCTGGTCAAAATAATCTCCCTTTACACAAGTCCTTCTTTTGGGAGGGGCAGAAAATATGCAAAACTATTTCCCATTAGTATTAGGATTGACTGAACTATGCTGTCTGTGAGGGGAGAAAAGTAAGATGGAGAAAATGAAATAATCACGTCCTCACGTCCTGTCTAAAAACACCAGACCGATGTCTTTGCAAGATTACCCAGAGGAATCATATTGATGTCGACCTACATAAATAATGGGACCAAATAAAAACTGTCCCTGCTTATATCTTGGGAAATAAAAAAGAGCTTTAGAATGGAGCGTCATTCTCAACCCATAACTCATGCTTTAGTAAATCTGGGTCAGTAAGTAAAAAAAGTCTGTTGCACTCTAATGAGTAGCTGACATTTGGACTAGATCTATAAATCTGCGTGGAAATGTGCCTCGGTTGCTTTATGCATATTCAGCGTTCCGGGCAGTGTAAACATTTATCGAATGAAAAGAAAACGTTCAACATTTTCCTTCTGTACTCAGCTAGAAGTAAATCTATCCATCAAAATTTTCAAGATTCACGTTGCAGAGGATTATACTACCTCTATTAATTAAGCCTAATAAGGTTTGTAATACATCGTAGAAATAAATCTTAATTAGACATGGGCCTACTAATAATGGGAGATCGTTTCTCAGATTATCTGCCCCTCCCAAAAGAGGGACTCATATAAGTGGAGATCATTTTGACCAGCCCCATTACTTCCCTTTGCCAGACAATAGCGGTTATAGCAAGCAGTGTAAAGAGGAAATACCCCTTTACTTCTTGTCGTTCGAAAGACTGGTCGTCAAAAAATTTGATAAAATTATAACAATAAGAAGAAAACATTCTCCTTACAACATAATTTTTCTGGATTTTTTTCAGGGCGTATGTTTCAAGCAAAAGGTGCAAAAGTCATTCAATACGATGGCGGTAGTGATAAATGTTCACCAAGAAGATGCGAGCATCGATAGCATTTTTTTTATTTTTAAACTGGATTTCCAGGTGATCAGTTTTATTTATTTTTTTTTTAAGGGGTGGAGGGGGGGGGGGGGGGTCTTAGACGAGATTCGATCAACTTTCGATCTAGTACTTCCGTCCGTTTCGCAGAATACGGCTGAAAGACAAATGCGATCATTAATAAGCTCGCCAAAATTTACAATGTAATTTCTAGTTTGACCCACGATCGCGATCCTGGTCATTCACCCACGGACAGAATGATGCTAAAATCGAACAATTTTTGTCTTTTAAATAAAGTACTAAAACGGAACGCTGTAACGAATCATGGTTAACTTTATCATTATGTTGGGTACACGTGAGTGCATTAAGAACGCTGTTTAGCAAATCGTGTTTGTTTACTCTGAGCCTATGCAAGTGTGTGTGCATACCCTGGCCCGTGGAGATATTGTGTCACCGAGCGTGTGTGAGATACTCTCTATGCATTTTGTGCAGAATGGTGTAGATTTCGTGTGTGCGTATTACGTCATGATGTATACTGCCACATACATTTTATGTTTGTTTGTACCGGATGTGACCCAGAGAGGATGTTTTAGCAACGACTAGAGGCTTGTAGAAAATTCCAGTAAGAAAGAGAGAGAGAAAGTGACAGAGAGAGAGAGAGAGAGGGAGAGAGAGAGAAAGGTCTGGTTCTAGACGGGCCAGCATCTATGATCTATATAAAGGCTCGAGCAGAGGGCAAGGTCGTCGCAGTAAGAAAATAGAGTGCAGAGAGAACTGTGTGCATCGGAATTAGATAGCTGCCCTGAAGCGTGTGTTATCATCAAGCACCTGCAATAAATTCTGTATTGTTTCGACGTTGGAGATTCATGTCCTTATTTATTCACCATTGTGTGCGTCTCATCTGTATCGACTGCCTGATTACCACCTACAACGTCACGACTCATACCCAATCAACATCAACACCCAAAAAGTTCGTGACATAGATCTATGCGTAGACATTGCAAATTTTGATAATGCACTGATTTAAGAATTGCATTTATGCTTTTTGATAAGACCAACATTATGAATAAGCTTACTGCATTTGAATTATTCGAAAGCTAGTTTGTTTGTTTGTTTGTTTGTCTGCTTGTTTGTTTGTTTGTTTGTTTGTTTGTTTGTTTGTTTGTTTGTCTTCCTCTTCCATGTACAAATTTCAAAGCGAGTGCTGAAATGAGATCACGGCGCCTTGCTGCTACTGATATTCCGGTCGTACGTTCATTAAAAAATGTAACAGGTTGCATTTTAATCTGACTTTGTTCCATGACTAGAATCAAATATGATTACTTCACCCATCATTAACCTCCATTCATATTATTTTGACAGCGTATCACTTCATTTCTTCCATAGAAAAGCAAGTCGATTCCAAAAGCTTAAATCTATCTGGATTACGTCTATGGGCGAATCCTTCAAGGATATGATTTCTGACTGCGAATACATCGACACCATAAGCGATAAAAATATCTTGATAAGTGCCAGTAGTTTTGATTGTTTCCTTGTTTGTTTGCTTTACACGATCTCACTGATCACGCACAGACGCTGACTGCTATCTGTCCGTGTGGTGCGCAAAGCTTGTATTGATTTTGTCAGAATGAAATCTGATCCTAGACCCAAGACGAATTATTGTGAAATAGTGGTCGAAAAGAGAGGAATACCGGGCCTAGACACACCAACAAGTCGAAGCGGGTCAAAGTGGTTCTCTTGCAAAACCCAGTTTTGAAACCTTAAAGTGGACTTAGCCCAGCATTTATTACTACCTTCACACACACATACACACTCACACGCGCGCACACACACACACACACACACACACACACACACACTGATGCACATTTTTAAAAAAATGAATGTGAGATCGTTTCGCAGATTATCTTCCGTTTCCAAACGAGGGATTTGCGTAAGGGGAGATCATTTTGACCGAACTTTTACTTCCCTTTGCCAAAGGAAAGATGTGTTGAACAAGAGGTGTAAAGAGAAAAAAAATCCTTTTACTGCCTGAAAATTTGAAAGACTGATGGCTAAAAAAATTGATAAAATTATAACAATAAGAAGAAATCATTCAAGCAGAGGGCGCAAAAGTGTTTACACTACTTGTTCAATCTCTCTTTTGTCTGGTAAAGGAAAGTAGTAGGACTAAGCACAACGATCTCCCAGTATTGTAATAATTATAAGTTGAAAACATGTACAGTAATAAGTAATATAATCTTTCACATCATTTATGGCATCACGTGAAAAAAATTCTACAGCACACCATGCAATCAATGTCAGTGATGTTGCTATCAATCTGTTGTATCCTAATGATACTGTGGAGATGTGTATGTCCGGAAACCACTGTTCTTATACTATAGTTTGAAAAAAAGTCAAAATGTAATGAAAATCTAAACCTATACAAATGTATGTCACCACAGCAATAGCCTACATTTTGTTCAATTGAATGCCATTACTAATCCATGTACATGTACAATTTTTTGGGGGTAAAGTGTCTGTAACTCTACTGATGCGTAGCTTAAGTTTTAAATTAAGTAAAATAAGCCTACAAATAAGCTCCTTGTTGATAGCGATCTCATGATTTTATTTCCGGACAGATTTAACTCAAGCTTGCCGTGAGAAATCTTTGAAACCTGTAGATGTGATATTGTGGCGTGAATTCTATCGAAACTTTGTAGATATGGTAAAATTATTTCTTTCATAAGTCCACTATTTCGTATTGTCTCTATTACCGAGTATGACAGGAAGAAAACAAAGCTGTTCATCGTTCAATCAAAAAATGTTCGTCAGAGTAGTGTGCACACCTAATTTTGCATCCATGCTCCTCTTATTCTAACAATAACAAAAAAAAAAAAAAATATGGATAAGACAATAGATTGGATAGCCTGTCCCCGGTATAAATAAACAAGAAGAACAAAGACAAAACAACAAACACGTTTTCTCTGAGGAAACAATCAATTTAAAATATGCCATAACTTTGAGCTGCATGGCAGGACAGTTGAATTATCCCAAGCTATAAACAATTTTGTATTTAAAAGAGCTCCCTCCAAGATTATTTTCTAGCTACATAAAAGCCCCTTCCCAAATTAAGAAAAAATGTTTAAAAAAAACGAAATCAATCTAAAATAGATTGGAAACAAATTGCTCTTTCAGGTCTTCCTGAGGGATGTTATCACTAATCTTCCTATAGAACCGTCCATTTCATATCATCTCTTCATCTTGTCTCCTGTATACCAGATTTGCTCACATTTTCTCTTTTTTTTTTTTTTTTCACTTTTACATCTAGATTTAACTTAAGTTTCTTTTGACAAAAGTTTAATCTGCGCGCCTTTCAGAATCTTTGGTCTGCATGATTTATTGCTTGTTGTCGTAAGGACTCGTTTTTCTTCTTCCTCTTTTTTTTTTTTCTTTTAATTTATTTTATATTTATTATGTCTTCAGGAACTGCTTCAGCTAAGAGTTTGAAACCATTGAATTTATGGCCTCAGCTCTATATGGAACTCAGATAACGGTGGCAGATTTGTATCTTTAGTGGTTTCCACCATTACTGTTTTACTGTTGTGTGTTGTAAGAAAGATTTAGACGTAGGCTTCCTTGAAACGGGCCAAACATCCGGTTGTCATTGAATTTTGAACATTTACATCGACCGAACTTAAAATGTCATCCTGTCAAAGCCCAACAAGAGGCCAAATTGTCGACTTAAAAAAAAAAAAGCTTTATTTGAATTATAATTTCAAACATGAAACAGTAATTAACAAACAAAAATCATTGACGTCAATTTATCAACTCCAAATATCATGCAAAAATATTTTTAACATTTACAAAAATGACCCAGTTTCTTAAAAGGCTGCCAAACCTGTGAGCACCGTGCATTTTAAATTCAACAAGAGTTATCTGACTGAGTATTGCGGACCGACATTTCGTCGTCTCAGCATGAAACTGTCCAAATTACATAATATAATAACATTGTTGCCATGACAACAATGTAATTCTGGGACCTCAATTCATCATGGCCAGTCGTCAAGAATCGGATTGCTTGGCCTGTTTATGGGGATGCCTAGCTTTAGACATGTTAAAATTTAAGACAGATTTTTTTTTTCTTAATAGTGCATAAATTATGCACATACGTGAGCACACATGATCAAATGATGATAAATGCAAGCAAATTGGCTTGTTTCTTTTCTCCCCCCCCCCCCCCCCCTTTATGGCCACCTTCTTTTGTTTCTTCATTATTGCTACAGTTACTTTTATTT
>JBCAUA010035999.1:8363-26200 GCA_038406235.1 Peronia verruculata | reverse complement strand
CAAAAAGAAAAAAATAATAATTTAGTAACATTTGTCATTTTTATGGACAGTATTAGTGAAAAAAATACTTGTACATGAAGATGTAGTTCCAATAATTGAGATTTTGGGGATTCTGTCGACTGACTAGAGTTTAAAAACAAGGTTATTTTAAGCATAAATAGAAACTGAACAAATGTAACTGATCGACATTATCTGATTTAAATTTAAAAAATCTGATTTAAATAAGAAAAATCCGATTTAAATCAATGGAATTTAAAAAACCTGATTTAAATAAAAAAAAATCCGATTTAAATTTAAAAAATCTGATTTAAATTAAAAAAAAATAAAAAAAATCAACAACCCTGGTTTTCACTTTCAATCCGCTTGTTGCCGATCACGATGTAAACGATGTAGATTCAGTCTGTTCGGGTGCTGACGACCTGTTTAGCTTATGATTATGTTGATCTATATTTTTAGGCGTCATCATCGAACAGAAGATAGCGAGCTGCCCCATAGTGTGCATCATCACATAAGCCTATGGGTCTTGTCTGCTTACTTTATGTAAGAGGGATGAGAGAAAAAAAAATAAAGTCTAGACGGATTCTGATACAGTTTTGTGTGAAATTTGACCAGCATGTCATTCTATTCAAAATCTGCCAGCATACGTGACAGAGGTTGTCTCACTCATGGACAATTTTCTTTCTATGAAATGGCTATTGCACCTTCTTGCTTTTGTGATAGCTATCACGATCACTGCCAGAGTTTAACTGCTTCACTGCCATGCATCAGTTATAGTCCAGTCAGTTCTCCTCTCCATCCACTGCTATCCCCCACCCGCGCTCAGTCCCGCCAACTGTGTGAGCCCACCAGCACTACCCTCTACTTTCCCAAGGGCAATCAGAACCATCAAGAATCTGTTGTTCAATATTACTAATTTGTTACATGCAGAAGCAGATAGAATGTGAAATGCTGGTCAGTGGTCGGAGCACTGGATCAAAGGGAAAGTGTTGATGTTGGATGGTGGGCTGACCATGAGCCTATCATGTACTCCCCTTCCCACCCTATGGTGAAGTGGTAGCGTGCCTTCTCCTTCAGAAATGTGTAAGAGGATGGCACTAAAGAGTAGAAATTTGTGCAATGGATTTTCTAAACTTCTGTGAATAATGAAAAATAAATGCACCAGATCTATACCCAAATTAAAGTAAAACTGTTTACTATGTTATGAATCTGCAAAGAATGTAGGAAATGCAGGTCTATTTTAATATATCAAATGAAAGCTTAAGTTCACATGCGGATGTTTTATTATATTGGTTTCTTGTGTACCGGTAATACATAATTGTAAGCAGGAACTATGGGTTCGGTAAATTTCTCTCCTTTTTGCTGATTTTCCCTCCTTTTTGAGTCAGATATCCTTCCTCCACAGTTGTGAGATTTGCAGGTCTGATGCGCCATTGACATTGAAGATCAATCGAAAGACTGTGGTACAGTAGTCTCCGCCTAAGAGCCCAGTCTGCCTAAGTAGTAAAAACTTGCCTCTGCGGGGAAACGGAATTTTATGATTTATCCCTCTAAGAACTCGCTCTGGGGGCCCCCAAATAAAAAAAAAATCTAAGAGCCTGGTGTCAGACCAAGATACCCGTGTACTTGTGGTATAATTCCACATCATACTGTCCACTTAAGAGAAATGCAGTGATAGATGTGCAGTAAAATGGGGACAGGGGTGGAGGGAACAGCTAGACAAAGGAGTGGAAGTGATGGTTGATGTATGACTGCATAATCAGACCACATTGTTGACTAACCCGTAACCATTTCTTTGTTTGACAACACGTGGGACAGTATTTGTGATTGGCTTTGTGGATAAGGAGCTGTAAGTTTTAGCCCTCTGACTGGTCAGGTTTATGACATTCTCTCTATTAGGAGCGGTCAGCTCTTGGCAGGAAACTTAAAAGGGTGTGGGCAAGGGTATCAAAACTTAATAGAGATAATGATAATCTAGTCATTCCGGATTCCAACATTGGCAACATTCTTGCAGGCTGGAGAAGGCTGTCCTGTGCTGATCTGGGGCTGTTCAGAAAAGGGCCACGCAAAGGCCCCACTATGAAAACAATAGTGTGCCTCTCACAGATGTATGGGCAGTATTGGTTAGCTGATCCCGTACCTTTTTATCACTGGATAGTAGAGAAATTGTGATATGGACCTTGGTAATGATGGTTGGTAGCATACCCTTCCAATGGAGGTTTGTTACCACTTCTGCACACACTCATCAAGTATTCAATGCCTCATTAGGACCGGGGTCAAGAGCAACCCAGGCCGGGTTCATGGACAGCCCCGGAATGGGTTATTGAGTGGTCCCAACCTTCTGGCCCTCACTTCAGCACCATTGTGTGTCACAGCAGATGGTAGCCTGTCTCTGCTGTTGGTCGTGTGCATTCTCCATCAGTGAGCTGTTGAAGTCAACACGACACTTGCAGTCCTGCACACTTCTCTTTTCCTGTCTGGACTGCTGTTAAACTGCGAGTTGGTGAGGGGGGTCGTGCCACCTTTTTCATTTCAGACCCAGGAGGGGCAGATGTGATCACTGGGCCAGGGGCCAGGCCTAGCAAGGGCATGCTCCATCTGTACATCTGTCAACAGTAAAGCACAATCCAGGCTGGGCAAGGCCGAGAACAAGCTCCCCTGGCCCACGCAACTTCAGCAGGTCCATTGCAGTGGTTGGTGCTAAGCCGCTGTCCCCCGCAAACCTATAAGCATGGGGCATCACCACCAATAACCTCTGGTGGTACAGGGCGATCTGCCTTCGTTTGTATACCAGATTTGGCTTTAAACGGTTTCAGGCACCCCAGACACTACCACGGGGTGGTAAGGACAGATCTGGACCATAATATGGAGAACCTACCGGCCCTGGCCAATGATGGTACCTCAGGACCGAACCCTTGGAACCCATGTGCCTCACAGTTGGCACTTTGGAACATCCATGGGATGGGCCATCTGCAGTGGCAACCTAGTGTCTGACCAGTCAGCTGTTTTGTTATTTCGGTCGGTCTGTAAACACTTGAGTTACTGGTGCTGTAAACACTTGAGTTACATGTTTTCAACAATGATACCGTCATTTGAAAACTCACACGACGTTGAAGCGCTGGGCAGTATTGATGCAGTGATACCCTAAAAAGGATCAGGAATTGCTACATCTGATTATAACACACACAGGGAAGAAGGCTGTACCTATTCGCATAGATAAATCTTTAACTAACGAGATAATGATCAAATGATCATAATAGTGATGACAATCTGTGGTCAGATGGGTTGAGTCACTTTTCAGTTTGCTGAGTCTGTCCTCTTAAGAACCCGCCTTTTTTTTTGTCTCCCGGCGATCAGGTTCTTAGGTGGAGACCACTGTATTCTAGCTTGTATAAAATGTATATATATAATAATGATTTTTTTTTTTTTTTTTTTTGTTTTTGTTTTTTTTGTTTCAATTTTCTTTTTTGTCTGCAGCTGTCTAGTTGCATCGTACTTTTTTTTTTCTAAATTATACATGTTCAGAAATCTGGAAGGAAGTGGAATTCCACCTTTTTTTTTTACTCAGTGCATTTCTTAATTTATATGAGGATTTTTTAATTTAAATATCTAATAGTATGTAACATTAAAAATTAGCAAATGTTGAATTTCAAGTTGTGATTTCAAAGCCTTATTGTGCAACCTTTTTGATACAGATTTGCTGCAGCCATGCCAGAAGAAAAAGGTAATACTATACCAGTAATGGTAGCCTTGCGATGCAGGCCATTGATTGAGAGAGAGATTAAAGAAGGATGCCAATCCTGTTTGCAAGTTGTTCCAGGAGAGCCCCAGGTTGTCCTAGGGAAAGACAGAGCTTTTACCTATGATTTTGCATTTGGTCCTACTGATCCTCAAGTTGATGTCTACCAAAATGCATGCAGAAGAGTGGTGAACAGCATATTCAAAGGTATTACAATGAGATGTCTTTTGAAAATTAATGTAAGCTTAGCTTTGTAAACTGGAAGTGTACTTTCATTAAATTCTGTAAGTAATCTCTTAATGTTTATTCCATACCATTTTGATAATTTTCTTTTTTTTTTTTTCACAGGATATAAAATGCAACATATATTAAACTTTTAAACAGAATAAATGCTTAAAATTTTCTTTCTCTTCCCAGCTTTTTTTAAAATTAACATTTTTTTGTTAATTTTTAATTTGTTCTCTTGTCAAAATATGATTACAATAATATATATGAGGCATAGCTATTCCTCATTTCACAGATACGGCCAACATTTCATTGTAACTTGATACAATTGAATAAATTATTTATTTATTTTATTTTATTTTATTTTTTATTTTTTTTTGAGATTAAAAAGAAAAAAGCATTTTTGTTTTGCTGATTACCTTGAACTATATTTATGAGTCTGTTTGATTTTTCAGGCTACAATGCAACCATTTTAGCCTATGGTCAAACTGGAAGTGGTAAAACATTCACGATGGGAGGGTGTTATGAGGCATCACTGGAAGCAGATGAAGATGACATGGGGGTCATTCCCAGAGTGCTCCAGGAACTGTTTCAACACATCCAGGAGAAAGACAACATTGAATTTACAATTAGGGTGTCATATATGGAGGTAAGCTCATCACTGATACACTTGAAATTATGCCTGCACATGAAAAGCGAATAGAATCTTAGGTGATACAACTGTGGTCTTCATGTGCCTTTCAGCCTTCAGTGGGGTGGTTATCTCAGAGGTGATACATAATTGGATAAGTATAATCTAGTATAATACCATAAAATTCATGACTTTTTTTTTTTTTTTTCTGTCAATACATACCTTGCCTTTGAGTATAAAATACTGAGATTTCTCTGAGACATATAAAACAGAGTGACGCAGTGGCTCTGGTTTGGAGTCTGCTTCAGGGTGAAAACAACTCACGTCTGTGAGGTAGCGGATTCTAGTTGGGTCTGACTCTCAGGGTCTCCCAGTTGGGGATGGAAGGACATGGAGATAAAAAAAAAAACCTGCATTTTTTTCAGTGACTCGATGATTCCCTGGCTTCCCCTGGGTAGGGATGACCGACATCTAGCCTTCTTGGATAAGGGCAACTATATTTAGTGAGGTCCTGTGTGTACATTCTGCATGTTAAAGAACCCTTGGCAATTCAAATCGATAAAAGAGTAAGCTGTATGCTGCTGTCAGGGCAAAATTTCTAAATTCCAAATTTCTACCCACAAAAATTCTGACCAAAATCAGGCAGCTACTTTAAGCTGAGATAATCTTACTATCTCATGAATGAAAGGCTTAAGTAAAAAAAATTCATAATACATAAAGTTATCCAGCTGAAAAATGAAACAAGCAGAAGTTTTTTTTTGTTTTTTTTTTTTTTAGTCCCAAGAATGTAGTTTATGGTGTCAGGTTAATAGTTACAAATTATCTGTTATAGATCTTTTAAAATATGTTTTTCTGTGCATATTTTTTTATTTTTCAGATATATAATGAGGACTTGAATGATTTACTCACCCCAGTGAACCAAAGGGAACCTTTAGCTATCAGAGAAGAAGGAAATGGTGGAATAAAGGTAGACTTTGCAACATTACACTTTAATGTTTTCTTTTTGATACATTTAGTCTGATCAGTTTTTAAAGTGAGATAGTCCACTGATCAGTTGTGATAACTTTTCCCAAAGTATTGAAGGGAGTATCCATCATAAAATTGTTCCATTTAAGAACACACAAAACATTTGTCCTCTTGCACAGTAGTGTGATCTTCACTATATAACAAATTAAGTGCTGGCAATGTATAGCTTATGAACTAAAAATTTGCAGCTCAGGTGAGAATTTTCCTTTTTTAAACAGATTCAAGGATTAAAGGAAGTGGTAGTGACAAGCTTTTCAGAGACTATGAAACTATTAAGTGACGGATCTCAAGGACGAACAACTGGAGCAACTGCCATGAATAACACATCCAGTCGATCTCATGCCATTTTCACATTAAACATAGACCAGACAAAAAAAGATGACATGTGAGTAGACAATGTATTTAGGTCTTTCAATTTCCATTTGATGAGCATTTTTTGGGGGGGAGTTTTTAGATTACACCTTTGAACTGTAGAAGTGAAGACCTTCAGCTATAATTGGATTTGTGGTAAGAAAGTTAGATTGCTTTAAGCAGAGTTGGGCACTTTATCAGGGGTTTTTTTTTTTCTGATTTGGGGTCCAATGGTTTCTGTGGTGTCTGATCACTTCCATTGATGAACTTTTAGATTCTTAATTTCAAATACCATAATAAAAGCTTACAAAACAGTCATCATATCATCAAGTTTAAATTGTTTTGTTTTCATTATGATCTTTGATTTTCAGGAATGACTGCTGTAAAGTAAAATTCCATCTTGTAGATCTTGCTGGTTCTGAAAGATGTAAAAGAACTATGGCAGAAGGAGAGAGATTCAAAGAAGGTACAGTCACATGAAATATTCTTATTCTGCTGACAGTACAACCAAAAGGCACAGGAATATTTCGTCATCATGATGGGAAGAAAAGTACTTAGATTGCTTTTTTTTTTGGTGTGTGCTAGTGTAATAGAAATAAACAATTTTCAGCATTTGTATTTATGACTATAAAAGAAATTTCCCTTTACAAATTTGTCTTTTTTTTGTGTGTGTGTGTGTGCTGGTGTAATAAAATAAACAATTTTCAGCATTCATATTTATGGCTATAAAAAAAATTTGTCTTTACACAAATATGGGAGTATTTCCTTATTCTTTTCATCTTAATTTAATTTTTTCTTTCAAGGAGTCAACATAAACAGAGGTCTTCTTGCTCTTGGCAATGTCATTAGTGCTCTAGGAGATGAAGCCCATAAGAGAAGTCACATTCCATACAGAGATTCAAAGCTGACTCGTATCCTGCAAGGTAAGTTAAAAAAAAATACTACATAAATTTTTCTAGGTGCATGTGTTTTTCTCTGCATTCATTTGTTTTTTTTTTTTTTTTTTCTATAAAATCCTCAGGGCAAAGTTAAACAGAAAATATTATGTTTACCACCAGTGAGGAAAGATAAGAGTATATGAAAAGATGAGGAGGCATGAATGGCAAGGTTTGCCAATTAGGATCCTCCTGAATTTCAAGCGAAATTCTGGACGCACAGAAATATGCTGAAAATCCCTAATTTCTCACACAGGGTTGTCAAACTTCTGATTTTAGTCGGATTTCGGACTTTTTGGTCGTCACGGACTTTCCTACTTTTGGCCAATTAACTGCCAATGTTTACTGAATCCATGAGACAATCGTGGTTTTACAATAATTTGCGATACAAATTTTGCACAATGTCAGTAAAACCAGAAGTACCAAACAGTCTAGTTATCCCATGGAGCTCTAGCTCCATGAATTATCCCCATATATGGGAGGAGGGGGATATGCAGTCCAGCCTAATGCTGACATGCATGAAAAAAACGAAACTGACACGCATATTCTGTCCTCTTACTTGAAATGACGATCACACCTGCCTGTGGCCCTCAATGCAGTGGCAACATAATACTGTGCAGCATTCTACAAGAAATAGCAACAGTTATGGTCAGTATTATTATTATTTTTTTTTTTTTTTTCATGATGACAGTAAAATTTACACGAATTGGCGGCATCTATACAATGGATCTTGCAAGCCTAGAACATGTAACTTCCAATAGGTGATGTCAAATAACTTAACTCTAGATATCCAGAATTAATGTCAAATCAGGACTTGGGCATTTTGCTGTTCTATCTGCATTAGTATTATGAATGTAGTACAACTCTGCCGACACCCGTTAGTTTTGGAGAGCCACTATCAGTGAGGGAGTGAAGCGTCCAGAAATGACCAGCTTGGAGGCTCTTAAGAGGGCAAGAAGAAATGCAAGGGCAGCCTCTGTGGCAGTGTCAACCCCCTTTTTTTGCAACAACTGTTCGCAAGACTGCCACTTTAAGGTGGGGCTCTGCAGCTACTCTAGAAGATGCCATCCCCAATCCTTGCACGACCCTATCGTCTCTTGAGACGAATGGATGCCAATGGCGGATAACTCTAAAACCATCCCAGAATGCATCTCACTACATGTGGCAAATTTTAGACTTATACCTGAATCAAATTTATTGCATGGCCAAGTTGGGCTATCTAGATCAAGTTTATTTTGTAGTTTTTCCATTGTTTTCTTTTATTTTGTTCTTGAAAAGTACAAATTAAATGATTCTGTATTATAATTATGAGAGAAATTTTCTCAGTGACTTGAAGATTTCATTATTTACAGGTTGATCTGGCCATAGTCTGGGAGAATAAACTTGTACATAAAATTTCAAATCTAAAAGTTTATGCTATGTACTAAAGTGTGCTCAAATAAGAGTTCATGTATACATCTGCCTTTCTAAAATACCAAGAATAGACCTGGTAAAAATAATTCATCCCGATTTTCGCAAAGTGACGAATACCCCATTTCATTATTATTGCTTTTTCATCACCGTGCAAATTGGGATGAGTTCGCCTCTTGAATATCAGGAGACTCCAATCACTGATTGGTAAATAATAGAGAGGGGGAACTATTCTATAAAAGTATCAGGTCAGTGATTTCTGTATATCGAGTTCTGCAAATTTTTAGTTAGTTTCCCCAATGATGTCAGGAACATGCCAGAACACACTTACTTAATATGCATTAATACAATTTCATGCTCTTTCACTAGGCTTGTTGGTCCTTCCTACCCGGTGCTACAAGAAAAGATTTGTAATGGATTTCATACTAGTCACATGCTCAGATTAAGATGTTCAGGTAGTTTGAGTATAGATTTGAACAGTGGCTTTCTTCTCCAGTCTGATCAGACAAATACACTGTAGTGTAATACAGTAGTCTCCGGATATAAGCACTCCGAATACAAGCACACTCTGCTCATATGCACGCTTTGGTCCCATGATGGATTTTTTTCTATATAATTCATATGCATGTAAGCACGCTCACTCGGCATACAAGCACACTTAGCAAGTGAAAACCATAAGGAAAAAAAAAATTCAGCTAGCAATATGAGCTATCTTCCTTCTAGGCTTACTATCTGCTGCCAAATGATGGTTTCCTTGAGTACAGTGGTGTAATGTCATTTTATTGGGAGTAGGAGAATGCAGGAGGCTTGAGTTACCCTACCCACTGGTTTTCGCTATGGCAGTCTGACACTCAATACAACCATTGCCTTGTCAGACCTTGTAATGTATGACCCCCCCCAATTCCCAGGCCAGTTTAAGTGTCACACTAATTCCAGCCAGTTTGATCTAGGCTAGATGCCTTGTCTGCATGCAGACGCTGATTCGCCTTGAGTTAGTCCCTTGAGGGGACTATTTTGAGGTGTAAATTGTTACGTTCACTGTCTCGCTCTGCATATATGCATGCTCTGCATATAAGCACGCTTTTCCACTCATCCTGCCACCATGCTTATATCCGGAGACAACTGTATTTATTCTGATGTGTGACAACACCATAAATCTTCACTATTCAGTTATGTGTTATTCAGTGGCTTGTCCAGATCAGCCTATATTTCTAGTTGCAGAATTTGGGTGACAGTGTGAAAAAGATTTATCACTATTTACTGGGATTATTTAAAAGGTTTTCATGAAAAAAGGAATTTTAGCTTTAGATATATCTTCTCGTAGTTTTTTCATATGTTGCTTTTTTTTTTTTTTTATTTCTGTTTTTGTTTAGATTCATTGGGAGGTAACAGTCACACTCTGATGATTGCATGTGTGAGCCCCGCAGACTCTAATATTGAAGAGACACTTAACACACTACGTTATGCTGACAGAGCCCGCAAAATAAAGAACAAACCCATCATCAACAGAGATCCGCAAGCTGCAGAAATTATGAGGCTGAAGACACTGGTACATTTTTCTTCATAATGATTCAGTAAAACCCCATGAAGAAATTTTCTCATAATGAATGCACCGTTTGTACACTCTGGTGTGGTTCAATCTTTCTAGTGAAAATAAAGTAATTCATATGAATGAGAAAAGAACATTGAAAACTTAACTGGACATATGGCAATCATTTTTATTGGTGAATGATTTTAGGTTGGAGAGGAATCAAAATTTAGCTGTTACTATTTAATTATTATTACTGTTCATTTATCTTTATGTGACATGTGATTCATCAAAGTCCAAGATTCAGTCATTATTACAAAGACCTTTTCTCAAGCTATAAATCATGGTATTTAATTTTTTAAATACAGGTTCAACAACTGCAAGGTCAACTTCTCCAAGGAGGAATCAGTTTGTCAACTTTAAAGACAGAGTGAGTAGGCAAAAACTAACAGAACTTTAATTCTTTCCATGCCAGTCAACTAACCTAGAAGACCGTTTATATTTTAATAATCAAATCTTGGAAAAAGAAAATAGCCTTATCATATTTTGAAAAATCATACCGTTTTTACTGATTTTGTTTTGTTTGTTTCTGTTTAAATTCAGCTCTTTCATACATTCAGTTGCTGAAAATGACTTGTCAGTGGCAGTTGAATGAATAAGGAATGTATTTATGTATTCATTCCCAATGTTGATTTTTGACAGCATGAGCACTAGCACTCTCAGCACAGTTACCACAACCATGGATACCAGTGCAGATGAGATCCGCAGGCTCAACGAGCGCATCAAGGCCTTGGAGTCTGAAAATTATCAGCTGTCTCGGGAGCTCCAACACTCAGTGGGACAGAGCACTCACATGCTGGATCAGATCATGAAGCTAGAGGCCAGTAATGAAAGACTGAAATTACAATTGACTCATGTTAAGGGCTATGTTGGGTAAGTTCTGTTTGAGTGTTGTTTATATACCCAGGTGTCATATAACCTATCCTGTCAACAGTAGCATGGCATCAGTCAGAGCGGACGAAGTAAAATACTAACATCATGAAACCTTTTTCGACTTTAATAACAGATTTAAAAAAAAATTTTTTTTTTACCAGGAATCAATTATTATAAGAGTAAAAGGGCTATTACACGTTTGGATAAACCGAGCATGGTTTTAACTTCAGTTGAACATCAGTCCGACTGAACATGTAATCAGGAAATTGTGAGTCAATCAGGATACCCCTGGAAATCACGCACTGCCTGATATTTTGCAGCCCAGTATGTCGGAAGTGCTTGGCAGGCAACATGTCTTTGATCTTTTACCCGCCAGCGAATAAATGCTCTTTTGAGCTTGTTGAAAATGACATCCTGGAAGAAAAATAATCTCAAATTCAGAATCTTCATGTCAAAATTATCCAAAAGACTCACAAATGACAAGTTTTGTCGCTGTATTTAAATGATGAAATAATTGTCTTTTTTTCATGTCTGAATACTCACTCCTCTTCAGAAACCATATCTTTGGACCATAAAACGCCATTTTCTTCTTCTCTTATACTTCAAAATAACATGAGCTGCTAAGGTGTTATTCTTCACTTTACAGTCCATCATGGTTTTAGGCATACATGGCAGGATTTCCACCTGTGTGTGCTCCTCTGGTCAGGATTGCCTTCCATTTGCCCTCAGTATGATCTTTGCATATAATAGCTGACTCGGTTGCACAATGGACTGCAATCTGTCTGTATTCTATACTGATCCATATGAACTGTACATGTAAAACAACTTTAACCCCACAAGTATGCCACACCTATAAACAGCAGGTGAAATGCTATTTATAGTGCAAATCACATATTTACGGTCTGGCCCCTCCATGCCATGCCTGTCGTATTGCTGTGATATTTCTCAACTTGTCAACAAAAATTAGGTTTTATCGGACCCAGTTTTATCAGCTACATCTAAGAACAAGATCTTTCAATACTCGATTTTTTTCTTAGAATAAGATTGTGAGAAAGGTCATAGATAGAGTTGAATCCTGGCAATTGGTAACAGAAAGATGGAAAAAGAGAAATCAAAGGCCACATGGCCCGCACAGTCCTCTCAAATGGTCTGAAACTACAATCAAAAGAAACGATCATGCAGGAGGAGAGTATCAGATACATGCTGTCTCTTTGTTTACACCATACTGAATAGGAATGCAGACTCCCCTTACCACTTGACCCACTCAAAAAGTTTACATTGACCAGCGATCAAGCTGTTGACAGTACAAGTGAGCTATAATTGCTATGCAAGAAAGCTAAAGTATCCCATGTAACTATTAGTTTATATATCAGATAGCTCTCTTGTGCTCTCACTCTGTGTTGTCATTTGACCACATGTATGCACAGTATTTCTTCGTAGTCCCTTCTGCCCCATCACTGTTGCCAGTCTTATCTAATAAGAATAATCTAAGTCCACATGGTCAGAGGGATGATAGCTTGCAATTTGCGCTAAGGTTCTATAAGATGAACGTAATTATATTCTTATGCGAAATGGTTTAGTCCGGGCAGTTACATTAGCTTTTGAACAAATCTGTAATAGAGGTAGTCTGAGTGACAAGAGGTGATAAATTTGACATTCATTTGGAATTCACATGTCTTTGTGAGTACAGCCCCCTCTCCTACCATCAGTTCCTTTCAAATATATATATGAAGAAAGGGTGGAGTTAAGGGAGGGATTAGAGAAAGACATTCAATTGGTCAATATGGTGGTCAATTTGGACTTGCATTGTGTCACTCCGAAGCCAAGGTGAAGTCTCTATAGCCAAAACAAACGCCCTGAGACTGGTCACTGGTGCCGACGATGCATATTGACAAGTCCGGCAAGGCTACAGAGCATTTGCAGCCCTTAAGCTGGGCCACAGTTCTAGATTCTAGAATTAATACACTTTTATCAGCTAAAAAGAACATTTTTGAATCCTTGAGTGTTTAGAATACCAAATCATGTTAATTGTAAGCACTTAAGAAAATAGCACATAGTGTTGTTAATATTTATTTTGTTCAGTGGAAATGGGATTGTTGTTAGGCATGTTGCTCAGTTAAGTGGTGATTTGTGAAGAGAAAAAATTAAACAAAGAACATGTAACTGTTACCCAGGTAAAATTTCTCACCCCATGGTTACTCATTTGGGAAGATTTTTGTTTCTGGCAATTCTCTATAGAGCTGTGCAACGAGGTCACTCAGACACTCTCCACATGCTCTCCACCACTTTTATCACATTTAACCTCCGATTTCTCTGTTCAAGTCCAGAATCTTATTTCTCATTCTGAATGGCCATGAGACATTTTACTTCAGAAATAATTCTTTTCAAATAAATTTAGTGAGTAAATCATAGCAAATGTCAAACCTTTTCTCTAAATATCTTTTAAGCATTGACCTAGAGCTGTTGAGTTCTAGCATCGATGTAGAAAGCAACCCTCAAGCCAAAACTGAACTGGAGAAACTACAGAAATTGGCACAGACTGTGCAGTCCTCTTCAGACAGCACAGAGGTAACTGTTGTGTTTTGTAGATGAATTACATTATGTCCAACTTTAGCAGACTTTTGGAATGTCATTGGCTTTTCAATTGGCACCAACTTTTCGATTTCTTGCTGGTCTGTCAATTGCCATTCCCTCACCGTTCAGCAAACCAACAGCTGTATATGACAATACAATGCATTTCTGGGACAAGGAAACATGGATCGTTTGAAGAGAGATATTTTCTTCAGTGTTTAAAACCCACTACCATTGCTGTGTGGCAAAAAACTGCGTAAATACTGAAAAAGCCCACTTTTTTTTTTTTTTCATGAAAACCATTTGGCTTCCATGTATTTACATTATTTACCCCAGAAAGGCAGGAAGAAAAATATATCATGATGTCACATTTGCGCTGCCCTTCTATCTAGTCTAAACTAATAACTGAGTTTTAAAAAAAGAAAATGTCTTTCCGATTTTAATGCTAAATTTATTCTTCTACCTCACCATATGGAAAGACAGTTTGCACGGTTACCTGTATATTTTGTTGTGATTGTTCAATATCATTCTAGGGTCTCTGTAAAATTAGAATGAACCAGACCTTCTGAAATGTATGATAATAATGATCTCATACTGGATTTAATCCAATAAGATGTCATTTTATATAATTTTTTTCAGGAAGAGGAAGGAGAAGAAAACAAAGACGATGAAGATGGAAGTGAAGAGGTCAGTCTTAATCATGTTGATGTACTCATTATTGTTGTAATTTGAAGAACTTGATTCTTGACAGAATGCTCTAGTAAAGCAGTATCGGGTAATTTTTTTTTAATCAGCTGGATATAGTAGAGTGATCACATAGATATGTTTATTTTTCATATTTTCTGTTTTCAACTGTTTTTGTTGCTTTTAGTCGTTAAAAATGATTAGAAACTGTTCACAGAATGATAAACACCATCTTCACAGTTTATAGTGGCAGTTTTCTAGGTTTTTTTTTTTTTTTTCACAGGAGAATGAAAAAACTGAAGACGTTATGTCCACACCTGACTCACGAGCCATCACTCAGAAACATGCCCTGAGACAAGCTGAACTTCAACGTGAGCTGAAGGAAATCAATCGCAATCTCACCTCAAAATTGGCTTTGGCTGAAAAGATGAGCAAGGCAGATGAGGAGATTGAGTCCATGAGAAAGAGATATGAGGAAATGATGAAAGAATGGAAACTGAAAACAGATCAGCTGGAGAAAGAAAAAGAAGAATTAGCCATTACACTGCATGATGCACAGGCCAATGCAAATGCTTGCAAGTGAGTTTGGCTGATCCATGTTGCTACTTCTGCATATGTTTCCAGGTTTATTGCCATTTTAAATTGGTGATAGCATGAAAATAATAAACTTTTGTCAGCTGAAAGCAGTGGGTTTGAATTTCTGAGTAAACATCTGCGGAAATAGCACATCCTGTAGTGGTATGATTAGTCTGTATATTGTTCAGCATAAATAAGAATTTCATTGAACCAGAGACATAGAGCGACAGGACTGCCGACACATAATTGGCCTGAAACAAGTTCAGATGCGCATGCATTGATATCTCAGAGGCCAAGGTTTTTCCGGTTAGGAATACATGTATATAGATTCTAGATCTAGGTATTTAGAGATCTAAATCTAGGAGGGATCTAGATCTAGACATCTCGGTTTAGATCTAGATCTAAAAATCTGGGTCTAGATCAAGATCTAGATCCGGATCTAGACTGAGATACTAGATTTAAATATAATATGAATGATATTGAGACAATACAATCCATAATATACTACTCTATATGAGCTCTTTGAATTAGTGTCAAGCTGCTCTTCCTGATCCCAAAGCGCAGGATTTCCTGGAAATGGAAACAACTATTTGAATATCACCTCTCACTTTAAATACAGCCTGGCACAAAAATATATAAATAAATAAATAATAAAATGTAAATAAAATATAATTATGATGTACAATAATAATGTAAAAAAAAAAAAAAAAGGAAAATATAATAAGGCATTTATTGATGTGGAGTCTTGTGTTCGATATCTTTCTTCCATAGTTATTTCTTTTAATTATATATAATTATTGTTGTACAATTGTATTACCTTTCTAAGGGGGTGAAAGTGGAATTTGCAGAGCAGGTTAATATTCAATGCTTGTTGTTTACTGTGTAATGAAATACCAAGGGATTTCCTTTTTGCTATATTGTATTAATCAACATAAAAAGACTTCATAAAACTAATTTTAGGCAGATAATTTAAAAAAAGGTAAGCAATGAAATTAAATCAATTTGAAAACTTTCAAAATTTATGTGGATTTTGATTTAAAGGAGTTACATAAATCATGCACTTTGATTTTGCTCTAACACCTTCCCTTTAGTGTCTGTTTAAATAAAATAAAATAGTTATGAATAGCAAAAGTATTTTTTTTTTTTTAAATTTAAAAAATTCCTCTCACTGTCTAATTGTAAACAATAAAAATTGTAAACTTATTAAATATGGACTTAAGATAATAATATAAAATATTAAAAATTGAAATCTAGTGCAAAGTTATTTGTTTATTAATACACACTCTGTGCAAACTCATCGAAAGAATGTCTTGGATGTCAAAGGAATCCATGTTTCAAAAGTGAAAGTGGAAATGGTCTTCCGAGCGAGGAGGCTGGTGCCAGACACAACTTCAGGCTTCTTCATCTCTCTCCGCGTGAGGAGAGAGTGCGGTCCTGTCACTCTATACTCTGTCTCTGTTTGAACATATTGCTTACTAAATGTCAAGAAATTTAAACAATGAGGAAATATTTATTATGTAAATAGAAATTGGTAACTCTTGACTGCTTGTTGGGGAAGATTTTTATATCTGTTTGTTAACGTAGCTCACTGCAAAGGTCATGGTCACTAATGAATGCGAGAAACAAATAATGCCTCTGTCTCTTTTTATAGTTTTTTTTTTTTTTTTTTGTATTTAATCTGCACATTTTTTTCTTTCTTTTTTTTCTTTAAAACCCTATGTAAAAGGAGAAGGAAGTAATTTTTAATTCCTTATGATACATATTTTATTTGCAAGAAAGTAAAAGTGTCTGTGTGTTGAAAATCGGCAGTTAAGGAATACTAATTTTGATTCTTTTAACCCTAGAGTGTCAGAGCAACGACGACAGAGACTCAAAGAACTGGAGCAACAGATGTCACAGCTCAAGAAGAAAATGGCAGAGCAGAATAAAATTGTCAAGATGAAAGAGAGCTCAGACAAGCAAGTGTCTAGACTGAATACAGAAATACAGGTCTGTTTAAAGTGTGTTTATGTCACTTTTTTACCATTATTTTTAAATTTATTTACTGATAATCCCATGTACAACATTGCTCCACTTTTGTGAAAGTTGTTACCTAGCTTAGCTGGAAATAAGGATATTCAAATATATCTGGGACAAAAAACTAAAATCTTTGATATGCATTGATACAGGACTTTCCCAAGAGGCACAGAGTGTTGAATGTATTTGAGACAGACTTGGTAAATAAATAGATTTACCATGCATTTGTATGAATTTGCCATTAAACCTAAATCAACAAGAACTTGAATTTGATTAGTGGATTTACCATTTGTGTTTATACTTGTATTTAAGTCTTTGTATCATGATGGGGTTTCCCATTGTGCTGGAGGAGTGTCAGGGAGCACAAGATGCAATAGATGCCCTTCACAAATACATTAAGAAAATCAGAGTTTGTCAGCCTATTTCCAAGATTTTCTTTGCCGGGTAAAAAAAAAAAGATGAGAGAGACATGGTAACATGGCCTGTATGTCTTCCCAAACATGGTAGAAAGTCAAGGGAAAAAAGAATCAGATTTGTGAAAAATAACAAAATGATGGATATCATTCTACAAATCTAAGTTTTGCATGGAGTTACCCAAAGCTTCTTCAGCAACAGTGTGCTTTTGAATTTAGTTGCTTACCATGACATTATGATAAGCTATCAGTCTGTTAGTGTAAAAAGTTTAATAAACAATGACACAAAAAAATTTAGGACCAAATCCACACTTTAACAACCAGGAGAGTCAGCATTTCTGCGGCATAAAATTGCCACATATATAAATGTTGCAAAAATAATTATAAATAGCAAAATGCTGTTCATAGCTCATTATAAAAATTAAAACTAGCAAACTGATCAACCTGTTTATTGTATGCATCAGTGATTTTGGGAAAAAAATGGATGGATAAAAAAGTCAGTAAAGTATGCAATCTTATTTCATGTTGATTTCAGCATGTTTTAAAATTTATTTCTCGTTCTTTCATTTATCCTTTCATTTTCAGTCTCTGAAACATCAACGAGTCAAACTGATGAAGCAAATGAAAGAAGAGGTGGCTAATTTCCAGAAATGGAAGAGAGAAAAAGACAAGGAAGTTATGAAACTGCAGCAAAAGGTATAGTTTTTAAATTTCATGGTTTGCACTTTATTGAAACATGAAAAGACACATTGTAAGTTAAGAAAGTGTAAGGAGCATAACAGGCAAAGGGGTGGGGGGGGGG
>JBCAUA010035989.1:0-12124 GCA_038406235.1 Peronia verruculata | reverse complement strand
CCCCCCCTCCCCCCCCCCCCCCCCCCCCCCCCCCCCCCCCCCCCCCCCCCCCCCCCCCCAACGAACCACACCACTTTAAAAAATTCAGTTTGATAATGTGAAGTTACCATTTCTCTGCATTGTCTTGATGGGTCTTTCAAAGAACGGATAAAGTATGCCATTCGATAATTATATAAATTATACATTGAAATTGAAAAAACATCTTTGCTAGTTTTTTTTTTTTTTCTTTTTTTTTTGTGTAACTGCTTTGCTTTGTTCAGTAACTTGAAGCTCTAGAATTGGAACGTAACCTTTGACGGAGGCTAACGTGGAAAGAATGTTGGATAGAGGAAATACGGTATGTTTGAGATGAAAGTGAAAACAATGGCACAATATCTGATACGAATTCTGTTTTAGCAAGAGAGATGAGTGAAAATTGCAGTTTGTCACATTTCCTTATCCAACTATACTATAATAATTTTAATTTAAAGAATATATTTCATTACTTGTTTTAAACATTGGAAGAAAATGTGTTCATAATTATGGTGACTTTGCATCGTCAGTAGATGTGTTTTTACTTTTGATATGTCGAGGTATCCTGCTTTATTAATTAAATTCGCTGTATTTTGTTATCTACATAACATGTATTTTTTTTTTTTTTTACACTGAAAATTTTACAAATTCCGATTTTCATTAAATTTCATCTCCCTCGATGAAATGTCCAAAATTTATTGGAGAACCAGTTTGCATTTTGACGTCTGTAAAAGGTCGCTTTCTGATATTTGGAATCCCTTAGTAATAAAATTAGATCTAGTCTATTATTTGTGTTATAGACTCAAACGAGAATGTGCGAGTTTAAATTTTTCTAATATACCTTGAAGAGTGGCGCACTGCGCACTGTTAGTGTTACTGTGGGTCCAGATTTGTTAAGATTCAAATATAGAGATAATTATGGTACCAAATTTCCCATAATCAGGTTCTATATAACAAACTTTCTCTTTAGGAAATGACTGCAATTTTGGGTTGGGTACATTATTAGACATTAATACTCGATCTACAAATCACAATTTATTCAAATTCTTAAGGGGGGAGGGGTGCGGGTCCTGAAAATAAGGTTTGGAATCTAAAATATCAAAATGGGATTTTCCTATTTTTACACACTTTGAACGCTTCCCATATTAAAATAATGAATAGGGCCAGACACATATGCTATATGCTCCAAAACGGCACCAACACCACTCCGCTAAATGACTGTATAGAGCGATAATGAAAGTTCCAAGTTCAATTGCGATTTTCTCAATGTATGATTTCTTCACTTTTGTCCCTAAGGCTTTTTTTTTTTTATTCCTCAACCAATTGCCTTCAAATTTGGAATATACATTCTCCATAGCACGTGTTTTGATAAAATGCATCGCTCTTTCTTAATTTCTTTTCCGTTTCTGGAGGAAAATTGGATATTTGGTGGAACATAGCGAAAAATTTACATCCGTCGATACACTCATTTCAGAAATTTATAAAAATTATTTTAAGACAAACAAAAAACAAATGCATTTTGTCTTTTAGATAGGATCATATGATTCATGTGCAACCTTTCAAACAATTCCATAATAATCCAGGAGCCTTAGGCTTTTGAAAATAGCTAATTTTCAAAAGACAAAATCCAATATGGCGGCGCTGTCATGGCAACCGGCTGCAAAACAAAACGTTTTTCCACACTTTTCCTCCAATTTGGACATGCTGACTCTGAAGTTGGAGGTTAAAAAGTCCCTGATTCAAGACTTCGAAAAAGCAATCTCAGGACCCGCACTTCCCCCCCCCCCCCCCCCCTCCCCCCTTTAACCAGATATTTGCTGAGAAATACTTCTAGGGGGTCGAACTTCATCATAGGTTTCAATGTAAACGATTTGAGTCCCGAGCACAAAAATTCAAATGAGTTGTAGATTTCATATCTGAATCAGAAAATAGCATTTCTTTGTTTTTCTTGTCTTTCAATCCTGAGATAGTAGGATTATCTCGGCTTTTAAGTAGCTGCCTGATTCTGGTGACAATTTGTATGGGTAGAAATTTGGAATTCGGAAATTGTGCCCGGAAGGGCCACTCAGCCTACTCTTTCATAGATTTTCAACTGCCAAAGGTTTTTTTTTTTTTTTTTAATGTATGTAACGTACACACGGTACCTCCGAAATATATTCGCCCTTATCCGAGAGGGCTAGGAGTCGGGCTTCCCTATTCTGGGGAAACCAAGGGACCGTTCAGTCACTGAAACAAAAATGCAAGTTTCGATCTTCATGTCCTTCCATCCCCCAACGGAGAACCCGCGAGTCGATCCCGGCCTCACCACCGTGTTTTCTTCCTGAGGTAGACGTCAAACCATAGAACGACTGTACCCTCTAGTAAAATATGATGGCAAGTTGAATCTTATTCTACCGTTGACTCTGCACAGTGGTTTCGCTTTGTTTTTCAAAACCATGTCCATAATCTTCCTGCGATTTTGCAGTGTAGCAGCTTCTCTAGATGCCTCGAACTTTGCTGATATTTTGCCAACACTTGAAACAGAAATCATATTAGGTCAACAATAGAGGGGCAATCCTGTAATTTTAACATTTATTTGGGCAACGGTCCGTCACTTTTGAATTTAATAATTCTTATAAATATCTGTTAGAAATCGTCATCCATCGTCAACCCCTTTGACAGCCATGTAAGTGAATCAACGATTTTAACTTCCATAATTTGTTTTCAATTTAATCTTAAAAACAAGTAATAATAAATACGCGTAGATAAATAGTACGGCAACAAATATTTCAGTTAAAATTTCATACAGTATTAAAACATTTTATGGTGGAATAATAAGCAAATTACTTTTATTACTACACTGGTAACAATTCACTAGCATTAATTGAAAAGTCTATGACAATGCATAGTATCTAGTCAAAGACTACTACTAATAATAATTTTTAAAAAGTGTGTGTGTGGGGGGGGGGGGGGGGAGGAATTGAAATTAAAAAAAAAAAAAATCAGTGAAATTTCTTTCCAGACAGTAATGGAATATGTCTCGCTCCCTCTTTCCCCCGCCCTCCCCCTTTTCCTCCCCGACTTCACTATTCTCTGTCTAGCTAATGTGAAAATACATATGAATGAAATAATAATTTCCATAATAATGTAATTTACCCACAAATATTCAGTGTTTGGAGATCTAGATCTACTTTGTTGGCAGTGCTCTGATTATTTAGCGCACAATAATTTACTTTATGATTAGGCTTGTGAAGTCTCAAGGAAGGTTAGATCTTTTCTTCTTTTATTTTTATTAGTATTATTTTATTATTATTATTATTATTATTATTATTATTATTATTTATATTTTTAAATGCAGTCTATCATAACTGAAAACAGTAACCCCACGATATGTCATTGTGTCACACCGAAGTACATTCATGGCGAAAATTATTTTCTAACATTAGGGCCAGATCTAGACTCTCCCATTTCTGATACATTAACTCTTAACTGGGGTTTTTTTTCCGATTTTCTACATTTTGTTATTTTTTCCTGTTTTTAATGCCATCGACGTCGGTACAAATGCAAACCAACAAATGTAACAACACATAAAATACCGCCGGCAAAGAGGTTAAATAGAACTAGATGTCGCACAGCAGGCTGTGCGAGGCTCCCCGCAGCGTCGTCAGTAGGCGAGACAAAAAAAAAAAAAAAATGGCCGCCCGTAAGGCAAGCCTGCCTCGAAAGAGACAGCGCGCAAGTGTAAAAACAGTGTGTAAGTGAGCGCAGCGACCGAGAGAAAGAAAGAGAGAGAGAGAGATGAAAGTGTTCCTCAAATTCATTTTTCAGTCGACTACATTTAACAGTAATTTACAACCACTCACTCAACATTAAGAGGCCAAAAATAATAAATTCAAACCTAAAAATAGTACAATCTTTCAGATACTTTGAACAGGGATTACTGGAAAATAGTAGTAATGAGCAGACTTAATGAATAGATTGAGTGAACCATGAAAATATAAGAAAAGTAATACGCACAACAACAACAAAGAATGAAGAAAAAAAAAATATGGAAATTCTGATGGATTTGAACCTTCATTGCTACCGTGTGGAATAAACAAGACTAAAATATTGAGGCATACCGAAATCTAAGTCTACTAAAGCAAGAAAAGAGAAAATGATATTCTGAGTAGGAAAAGATAATGAACATATTTTATTAATAAGTGCTTTAAAAACAAACAGTAACAGACACAAGACAACAAGATAGAGCTACCTTGAATGTACTTTAGGGGTTTAGATTTACACTTACCGAGAGATTGTGTGTTCTCTTGGCATTCGAATCCAGAAGTCACAAATGGAGAAACAGCATTGCATTTCTGGGGAAGCTTTGTTAGGAGTTCTAGTTTGATTAATTGTTTTCTACTGCAACACTGAGCTATGTCAGTCTTTTCAGCATAAAATCTGGTTAATCACTTCTAACTGATATACTATTACATACTTATTTCAAGAAGAGGATCATGAAAAATTACACAAACAATTCCGGAATTTATATAGTTTAAAATATTCATGTTATACATTGTACTTCACACATAGACACCAGTACTGGCAATAGGTGTAGAAGTTTACTAGAAATAATGCTCGCCTTTTTCGATATAAGTCTTTCTCCTCCAGTGGAGCAGTCCGTCACTGAAACCATCAAGGCACTGATTAAATTCAAATATATTCCTCGCATTTGCCCCCTCACTTAAAAAAAAAAAAATACAAATACAAAAAAATAGAAGTTTCAGCTAATTAATGTGTTTACAGTGTCAAGTAAAGTCTTAGAAAGGTGTGATTCAGAGTGTTTAAACACTGGCTTAAACAACTGACTTTCTTTTAAAAAGATCGCCCCAAGTCTTCTGATTGGGGAGCTGTGCAGCCAAAAACAACGCAGATACAAACCATGCTGCTTTCCAGGTGAAAACAAAAATATACTAATGTGAAGAGAACAAACAGGAGAATGAATATGGGGGATGCCTCAGTTATAAATAAAATAGAGAGGTGGCGGGGACTGAGTGATCACATTCGCTCCAGCTTGCAGTAAGTTGCAACGCTGTTTGGAGACAGGCGGATGGAATGCAGGATGCCGCATTCTGTCTGTCAAGACAGAATGTCATTATGACAGCAACAATGTTTTCCCTTTTTTTCATTCAACAAGTGCCTTCATTTATTCGGCTGCAGTTGGACGGGGCCAGTACATGTATATTTTTCGTCTAAACTATTATCATTATCACTAGCCCTAACACTGGGCTTGCAGCCGTTTGCCGCACACAAAAATGGCTGCCGGGTTTCTATTTACGGACAGGTGAGGTAACAGAGCGCGACCTCTAGTTCTATGTAATCTCTTTTTAGACGGAAAATATACATGTACTGGCCCCGTCCAACAGCAGCCGAATAAATGAATGCAAAAAGTGAAAACATTATTGCCGTCATAATCAGTGTTCAAAATAAAAAGACAGAACCAATCTTTACAATGTTGACGGTAGACTAGGCTTCTAAAGATGTCCAGGCTAGATTTCAGGTATTGGCACACCTCAATGGCACAATGACCAACATTACAGACCCCAACTTTAACAATTAAAAAAATCAATGAAACTTTTGCCATGTCGGTTACTGAGCCATCCTTCTTGACAGGCAGAATGTGACATCCTGCATTCCATCCGCCTGTCTCCAAACAACGCTGCAACTTACTGCAAGCTGGAGCGAATGTGATCACTCTGTCCACATCAGCTTTCTATTTTATTTATAACTGTCGCATTCCCAATATTCATTCTCCTGTTTGCTGCCTGTAGATCAGATATTTTGTTTTGTTCTCACTTCGAAAGCAGCATGGTTTGTACTTGCGTCATTTTTGGCTGCACAGCTCGCCAATCAAAAGACCTCGGACGATCTTTTCAAAGGAAAGTCAGCTGTTCAAGCCAGCGTGAAAGACACGCCGAATCACACCTCTCTAAGACTAGACTTGACACTATAAATACAATAATCAGCTGAAAGGTCTGGGGGTTTTGTTTGTTTGTCTGTTTGTTTATTTGTTTGTTTGTTTATTTGTTTGTTTGTTTTAAATGAGGAGGCAGATGCAAGGAATATATCTGAATTTAAGCAGTGCCTTGATGATTTCAGTGACGGACTGCTCCAATGTAGAGGAAAGAGAGAGAGACACGTCCTCCTTATATCAATATAGACAAGCATTATTTCTTGTAAAATTCTACACATATTGTCATTATTGGTGTCTTAGGTGTGAAGTACAATGTATAACATGAATATTCTAAAATATATACATTCCCGAATTATTTGTGTACTTTTTCATGATCTTCTTCTTAAAATGAGCCTGCATACTTCAGCTGGAAGTAATTAACCAGATTTTATGCTGAAAAGACTGACATAGCTCAGTTTTGCAGTAGAAAACAATTAATCAAACTAGAACTCCTAACAAGCTTCCTTAACTATGCAGTGATGTTTCTCCATTTGTGATTTCTGGATATTCGGAGTCTAATGTGCCAAAAGAAAACGCAGTCTCTTGGTGAGTGTAAATCTAAACCCTCATAGTACATCCACAGCAGTTCTATCTTGTTTCATGCTCATCTATTGCCCTGTCTCTATTACTGTCTGTTCGTTATCTTTTCCTACTGAGACTTTCTCCTATTTTCTCCTTTCTTGCACTAGGGTCTTAGATTTCCTGTATGGCTCATTAAGTTATTCTTGTTCATTCCACACGGAGGAATGAAGGTTCGTATCCATCAGAATTTCCATGCGTTTTTTATTTAATTCTTTTTTTTTTTTCCGTATTACATTTCTAACATTTTCATGGTTCACCTAATCCAGGCATTAAGTCAGCTCATAACTGTTATTTTTCAGTGATTCCTATTTATTTAGGCCTATACAACACAATAATAAAGTAAACTTGGCTGTCGATAGGATTTTAATAGCTTGAGAGAGTGGTTGCAAATTACTGTTAAATGTTCATCTAGTTGATTGAAAAATAAATTTCAAAAACATTTTCATCTCTCTCTCTCTCTCTCTCTCTCTCTCTCTCTCTCTCTCTCTCTCTCTCTCTCTCTCTCTCTCTCTCTCTCTCTCTCGGTCGTGGGTTTTCTGGTAGACTTGTAGTGACAGGTTACAAGAAGCATCTTCGTTTCTTTTTTTTTTTTCTTTGAAGACAAGCATTTCAAATACCAATACAAAATGCATGTTGCTATGAACAATGCGAATTCATTATGAAACAGATATTATTCCATCATAAGAAAAGAAAAAGGGATGTATTTCATACGATACCACAATTCGAATGCAAAGATTAAAATCAAGGGCCTGTATCGGGTGGAATGTATACCTCCCCTCCCCCCCCCCCTCCCTCATCTCCTCCTCAAAAAAAAAATAAGATGAAAACAACTCGTCGGGTCGTTCTATTATAAACGACATTGATAGGATCCAACGCACTGTCTGTTCTCTTTAGAACTAGCGATTGGCACTTTCAATGAGGTATCCTCTCAGTCTAGGAAGGGAGAGTTCAAGAGAACATTGATATGTTCAGTCGCTGTTACAAATTTGCATAGAATTTACGAGCAATGCTGGTTTCGACCAAGTTAAGAGTGCACAAAAATAGAATTGGAAACTATTTTGGTCGCAGGGGAAATGTTTCAATGTTTCTATGTCAATCAAAATAGATTTGTTCCGACCAAGCCAAAGGTTGGAAACACTGGCGTTTATTTTTAGCTGAGGGCTACACACACTCCAAACTATTCACAAATTTGACTCACTTTTCGGTTTGACCCTGTTACGGTGTGGAGGAATGTATCACTAAAACTCTTCACTGTGAGCCTATTGAAGCTAGATGACCTCTAAGTAATAATATGAGTAGTGCTAATGATTTAACGACGTAAGAAAAAGTATGACGTACATCCGGAGCTGCGTTTTTCCCGCAGTTTTTCGTTCAACACTAGTATTGTGGAATTTCGTGGTGTTTATTTTCAGTAGGGGGTACAAACACTCCCAAGGGATTTCCAGATCTGTGCTTAGTCGAATATGAACTATTGCGTCTTCATTGTTCTTTTGTTCTACTAGATCTAGATGTATCTCCTCTCACCAAACTCCCACAATACTGCTAGTACTTACACAAGGTGGGTATAGATCTAGACTGCTCTCATATTATTATTTTCTCTCTCTCTCTCTTTCTCTTTCTCTCTCTCTCTTTCTCTCTCTCTCTCTCTCTCTCTCTCTCTCTCTCTCTCTCTCTCTCTCTCTCTCTTCCTTTCCTCTCTTTCTCGATGCCCAGTCTAATGCAGATATGGACGACCATCTCACAAAAGTCTTCTTTCTTTTCAGTCCTGTTAACATTTTATATCAACAGTGTTGTGGATTATGTTACTGATTTGTGCCTTAACTGTGCAAGATGTTAACCCAAGTTCTTCTTTGTCTTTCTGGGCCGTCCTACTCCTCTATTTTTCCACTTAGAATTCGTATAGGTTAGCCCATTTTCCTGGCATATTATCATCTTACCATCATGCGTGACTGCATTCTCCTCGCAACGAAACTCCTGCTGTCACAAGAAGCCTCATGTATTGATACGATGAGCACAGCACAGACTATTATCTAGACAATAGATCTAACCATCCGCCATCCTGTCTTATCCCTTCGTAATGAGGAAGCTATATGAAATTTAGGTCAGAACTTGTGTTCTGGGTCACAGTTACCCTGCACCTAAGAGTCAATAACACAAACAACAAAGAAAGCAAAAAAGGTCTAGACTACTACAACCAAACAGAATCACTTTCATCTTACACAACAGGTGTGTTTTAAATTAACTAACCTCAAAAAAATGTTTAAATCACTTGGTGAACTAATGGGCTGACAAAATCTAGGGAAATGGTCCATTCGGGTCCAAAGTGACGACAAAATATTAAACAGATTATATTTTTAGGTTGTGCACTAAATCAAAAGACGGGTAGAGAACAACGTTTTTCACATCATTTCAGATAATAGGAAAATACCAGTTCCGCCGTATTAAAAGAGAAATATCCTAAACATTTTAATAATATTATCTGTTGGCCACATAGCACACATGCCCTTTGATCTATTTCGGCCTTGTGGCTATAGTGACCTCTACTTTCATCAAAGTGTACCAATCATTCTTTCATTCAGCTTTCCCCATTGATTATGTCGTCGTGTTAATTTTTCTCATGTTTAGAGGAATGTAGCTCAGGGATAACTTTTGTTGTTGTCCATCAACGTAATGAGTATTGATTTTATATTCTATCTCATGATTTAATCTTGATCTTTGAATGCTCATGTATCATTCTGTCCTCTGGAATTGAGCAAGACATGAGATAATGTGCATGATGGGAGGGAAGAAAAAGAAATAAGATAGTCATAATACATGACATGACAGGTTCGGACTTAAACGGTACGATAGACGAATGGTGGAGCAGACTCGTTTTCCTAAGGTAATTAGAAAAATGCATTTTTTATGTGATCATACAGACATTTCTACACCCACAGGGAGGAAACAGAGAACACTTGGAGCGCTAGAAAACTAGCGCTAGGCTACAGGCGCGTTTTTAACAAGCGCCGGAATCTTACAGAGCGCACATAGACAATGAGTGTGCTGGCACTTCCTAGCCTAGATATTGCAGATATAGTCACATGTGGCTCAACTACAGTCTCTTCTGTTGTGTATCTGTCATTACATTATGGTGTCTTCAGATGAAGAATTCTTCTTGCTTGACAGAGTATTAACAAAATTAATGTTTACAAAAAGGAGGAGATTAAGTGTACACGGAAACAGTAAAGAAAGGAGAGGCGTTGGTGAATACCATCATCTCTTTTCTCACTTACAGAATCACCCCCATAGATTTCACTCCTACATGAGAATGAACCTCTTATCCCATATTGCTGGTTTGTTGAAAACGGCTGTAAAAAGGGCGTCCTCATCCATTCTTATAATTAATTTGCAAAAGGGAAAAGTAGCAGACGATAGATATAATCCAGATCTAGATCTCAGTCCACACAGTAATAATCGACAAACAGGACGGCATAGACTTAACCTAGATACACACTCAACAAGCGACCACAACGCTAGAAAAGAATTAACTTTCAATACTTGAAAACGAGCTCGGCTTTACAAAGCGACGCGGCACGCTTGAGGCCGAAAAATACACGCGTCAACAATATTTTTCTTTGCTTCAACAAAGATTAGCGTGACACATTTATAGCGTCTGTAGCCTAGCGCTAGTTTTGTAGCGCTTCAAGCGTTCTCTGTTTCCTTCCACACATACACAAATACACATACGCACGCACACATAAACACACTCATAGATACAAACATACACACGCACATACACACACACATGTGCTTGCAATCAGACATACACATATGTACTTGTATCCGCATAATAATAGATTTCGTAGTGTTGAACTTCAAAAACCAGTGTGTAGATGTAAGACTACCTTTAAGACTACCTTTAGTCATGAGGAAAAAAAAAAAAAAACTTGCTGGATAGCGCCAGAGGATCTTGTAGGAATCGAACCCACGAAATATTCTTCAGAGGAATAGAGCATACCACTAGCAAACGAAGTATCCCCTCAGCCAAGCCAGCCGACGTTTGCAGAGTGCGAAAGGGTGTAGCCATTCAAGGAGAACTACACTGACTTTATCACCGCTGCGGAATTCCTGTCATTGCAATAATGGTCCACTTGCTGCGGCGAGCTGGCTCGTCAACGTGTCTCTTCCTCCACTAACATTGATTTTTATGGCTGGATCATGTGCACCAAATTAAACGGCCGTCTCCCTACAACAGCTATGATATAGAGCTATAGTTCATGGAACACAAGGTACATCTGAATTACAGACTATGGGTGACTGTTCAACTCCTCATGCAAAGATCAGCAAAATGTATCAGGGGACTCCAAAACATAAACCAAGACAGCAATAGAAAATGAGTGCATTCTACTCTTGCGGCTGTTTGAGAAAAAAAAAAAAAAAGCAAGAGGAGACGGATAAAACTGTGGAAAGTTTAATCACCATCAATAACAGCAACTGAGGGACAGGACAAAAAGTGCAAGAGTCTAAGTAGCAATCTGCACCCCTCAAATCTACATTCCGACTGTAACTTTGTTTTATAACATTTGACAGTTCGAAGGAAAAGGAAAGGGAAGAGAAGAAAAGAAAAAAGGATGGAGTGACGCTCATCGCTGAACCACACCCATCGATAGTCAGCCAAAGAAGTTTCCAATTGAGAGCATGAAAACTCTTACATTTGGGCTGTTGCAGAGTACAGACGTACACACTTTGTCACATCAAGGGTCAAGACACGTTTATTTCTGACCAACAAAGACACCGCCACCGAATTCCCAGGACTTTGAAACTATTTTACCGCAGCCTGTTAGTGATAGATGTAAGGGAGCAAAAAGGAATACAAAAGATATGAGCAGATGCCAAGTAAAAAAACAAAATAAATCTTAGATATCATAGAGAGAACTTTAAGTGAAACAATCATGTTTTGAGTTTAGAAACCCCGTACAAAAGCTGGGTATTATTTTGTTGAAAACACTCTAAAAAATGACGTTTTTTAAAACATGCCATCAGTTTTTTTTTTTGTTTTTTTTTTCTGCACCAATTGTCATGGAATTTGGCATAAATACAGAAAAACACAATATTCAATTTTTGTCAGAAACCAGAAAGAATTTATTTTCGACGTCATTTTACATTTTTAAGAAATTTGAGATTTTGAGGTGGAATTATCAAAAAAAAAAAAATCGTGTCCTTTTAACACACCCATTTCTTTTAAATGTGGAAAATCAAGTACATGTAAATATTTTATCAAAAATGTGTTCCGACAGGATTTAGATATTGAACTGAAAATTAAAAACCTATGCGCGAAATGTCAGGCAAATCGGCTGAAAAATAAAAACTCCTATTGGTAGTTAAGTTACGCAGTATCGGGTAGCAAAATCCAAGATGGTGGACATCGCTTTGGCATCCATTAGTGATTTCAATTTTTTGTTTTCTTCTAATTGAGCATTCTAAAAACCGAAGTGATTATTAAAATGATCTTCCCCCCCCCCCCTAGATTCTATATAAAGCTTATAATATCAATGTTGAAACCACTTTGATTAGGGAAAT
>JBCAUA010035967.1:0-12125 GCA_038406235.1 Peronia verruculata | reverse complement strand
GTCTGTCTGTCTGTCTATCTATCTATCTATCTATCTATCTATCTATCTATCTATCTATCTATCTATTTATCTGTGTCTTTGTCTGTCTGCTGATCCCATCCCACCTATCTGACCTATAGCCAAAATCAAAATTATGTTGAATCATTGATTCTCCTTGAGAGAAGTGTGAAAAAAAAAACTTTTAATAGACAGCATGAATATTTTTCGGGAAAATCTCTCTCTCTCTCTCTCTCTCTCTCTCTCAATCACCCATGTTTCTTGATGAAGAGTTCCTGGTAAATGTTATGTCACATGGCGTTCTCAAAAATCAGCTTCTCCAGCACTCTCGTGCTTACTGTTACTGTCTCAAGATCTCTTGCCCATAAACGTATACCTTTATTTACTCTAATTATTTACTCCGTCCTTCATTCAACCAGTTTCACAGGGACGTTTTTATTCGTTCACTCACTCACTTATCACTAACACACTTAAACTTTCATCACTCGCTCACTAACTCACTCACTAACTCAATCACTCGCTCACTCGAAACACACTCACTCACTAAATCACTCACTCTCTCCAGTCACCTATTTACTCGCTCCCTCACTCACTCCTTCACTCACTCACTCCTTCATTCATTCCTCACTCACCCATTTCCTCACTCACTCATTCAAACATTCACGTATTCACTCACTCACATTCATGTCTTAAATAGACTGAGGATAGCTTGTAAACTTCATGAATTTTAAAAATCACCCTTCGGACATCCGTTGTTTTTATAGTAGGTGTAAATGCGCCCGTTTCTTTTGTTTGTTTGTTTTTTGTTTGTTTGTTTGTTTTTTTTTTTTTTGTTGTTGTTGTTGTTTTTTTGTTTTGTTTTTTTTTTTCATAATACGCTTCATTTCCCTCAGTCTCACATCAATTGTTCTTTTCTTTGAAATTATCTGATCTTTTTCATTCTTTCTTTCATTTCAAATTGTTTTTTACGTTTTAACAAAATCTTTGAAACAAGTGATAACGAAGACTGCTCAGAATTTCCTTCAGATCCATCTATGGTGTACCAGGCCAATGTCAAATCAGAGAATGTTAAGAAACAATGGGAGATCGTTTCGCAGATTATCTGCCCTTTCCAAAAGAGGGATTCGTGTACGGGGAAATCATTTTGACCAGACTTTTACTTCCCTTTGCCAGACGAAAGATGTGTTGAGCAAGCAGTGTAAAGAGAGAACAAAAAATCCTTTTACTACGTGCCACTCGAAAGACTGATCGCCCAAAAAGTTGACAAAATTACAACAATAAGAAAAAAAAATTCTCTTTATATCATAATTTTTGGGGAATATTTTATGTTGTATGTTTCAAGCAAAGGGCCCAAAAGTGATTTTTTTTTTCTTCTTTACACTACTTGTTCAATTGATCAATCCCTCTTTTGTCTGGTAAAGGGAAGTAATAGGACTGAGCTCAACGATCTCCCATTTTACCATCCTCAGTAATAATTTCTGAGCTATTGACATAACTATACTATTTCTAAACAGTTAGCACTGAAGCGCTCGGTGTTTGATCACTAACATTAATAATAAGTGCGGTTCGAAAGACAGGAGAAAATAAATGTGAACTCTTTCTTTAAACAGAATCATATTTTACCATAATTGCTGTTCCTGATTATACCACTGGTAATGTTAGGCCCCGCATAGAAATAATAGGTACACTCCTTGTTAACACCATTCCATATGTTAACACCTGATTTCATTAAACACAGATGGCTTAAGTTTCAATATAGGGACTGCCAATCTCAGTACGCCTAGAGAAAGAAAGTTTTGCCGTTGTTGTTGTTTTAACCACAAATAATCATAAATAAATAAACTGAACTTCAGGTAATTATATTGATTGTTATTATCGTCGCATGTCCATCCTGTTAGTAGTCCTGAATCATACTGAATCATCGTGGAAACTAAAACTGCTAATTGTTTATTTCTCTGTGTCCTTTTCTTACTTCGTTACCACAAGCCAGTTCCCTTCTAGTTTCTAAATATGGTCTTTTAAGGAGACTTAAACGTTTGCTATGGAAGAATACATGTTTGTTCTTTAGACAAAAAAAAAAAAAAAATCGATTCCGGTAGCAAGACAGATTTGAACACCATCCATAGTCGCCGCATGACGATATGTAATACAAGAGGAAGGAGGAGCAGTGATAAGAAAGAAAAGATAAAGAGAGGTGGCGTCCATATCGATTACCAAATTGCCACATCAGGATAAAAAGGGTACCCGATACCCAGCTATCCGAGGCTGACGAATTTTTTCTTCTTGGTTTGGACCTCTCTCGTACTCACAGAGGTTGTACGCATTCACCACCCCCCCCCCCTCCACTTCCACTTCTCTCTCTCTCTCTCTCTCTCTCTCTCTCCCTCTCCCTCTCCCTCTCTCCCTCCTGTTCTCCTTCCTCCTTCTCTCATCTTTCCTCATGTCCCTCTCTCTGGCGCAGGATGAGTTAATATCAATATTTCCTCCTTGAAGAAGGGCCCGTTTCCACACCGCACCAAACCGCACCTCGGCTCTGTGGCGGTCCTGTTCGAGCGCTCACTGCGAGAGCGGGGGGCGCGAGGAGATGCTATCAGAGGCACTGGTGGTGAGCTGGCTGGATTTCCTCATTCCTGCGCTTTGTATGTGAGGGCATGGAACAGGCCAATCCACTTCTAGATCTAGCAAGCTCTGCACTTCCATTACATCCCGTACCACACCACTACTTCTGTGATTTAGCATCTCAACCCAGCGCCGCTGTATGCAACAGCAGCAACAACATCAACCTCGACGATTAGAGTCCTCAACACCTAAAGACCATCACTAGACTGTGCTAGACTACAAGAGAGAGAGTGCTGGTTACCATAGACACGCGAGTTGTTACTTTCAAGCATCGCTGTTCTACTTTTTGACAGCCGCAAAAGTCACAACTAATGCCACCACCGTATTGTTCCTTTGCACTGTGCAGTAAATAACAGCAAGCCAGTTACACGTGGATTACTCAGAACAATAGCATCACGTCCACTGTTAGTTTTGATGTTGCAGGGTTGAAGCCTTGGCACCGCGGCTGGAGGACAAGGAGTAAGTGCATCTGTACAGTTTGTGCTTTTGTTTTGTTTTGCTTTCTTTTGTTTACAAATAAGCCATAATGTGATAAGTACCCACAAGAAGCGCAATGGATTACAATAAATAAATAAATAAAAGGGAGGAGGGGTGTCCAATTGGCACTTATTCTCACATATGTTTTACAATAGCCTACGATGTCTAACTATTGACATGGCTTGTGATTCTGAGTCTCTGTTATTTGAAGTGTGTTTAGATACGTATTAGGTCATGCACCTGCCTCCTCTTAAACAAATTATGATATTATTTTATAAACCGGTTGTTTGTTAGTACCATGTAAATGTACCCGTCGCGTTGGGCACAATATAGCCGTTATCGTGCCGATGTGCCCTTAAACCCCAACACAAACGAACAAGTAAATTATGTTGACGAATTTTCTATTAACATTATTCTAACAAATGTATGTTGTGATCGGTCAATCGGCTCTGGGATGTAGTTGTTATTGATAGTTCCCCTTATCAGCTAATGATATTTCTTTGCAGTAGAGACTACAACTACAATAAGACCCTTTTATATTTTTACCAACCAAAATAAGTGAGGAAGCATAGAGAAAGTCCTTACTAGTATCTTTCAGCTGTGCAAAAATATTCCCATTCATACTGTACCTAATGAACATCTGCCTGAAGAGATAGAAATGCTGAAGAAGCCTTTGTAGAGAAAAAGGGAAAGAATCCCGCCGCAGTGAGTCTCTCGCACATGCGAACTGTTTCCATTTCTATAGCCAACCGTTTGTGTTGACATACAGCTTCTGACATAAAAGGCAGGTGCGCCATGAGGGCCGGCCGTACTCACGCGAATTTGCCAATAGAAACATTCAGAGCATGATTAAATATATAGCTACGCGGACCTTTCATGTTTTCAGCTCTGAAGTTAAGCCTATCTACTGCAGGAGGGTTGCGTATTCGTTGTTATTCTTCTATGATAGATGTTCCAGTTTTCCACTCTCTCCTTTTTCTCTATAAATATGTATGTTGTCATAATTTAACTCTTTGAACCCTGAGCGTGTTTACCAAGAGCAAATTAGAGACATGATTTGTTTATTTGATAAACAGAGAAAATTCAATATCATCTCTGGGTTCTGGGTGAAAATACGGGAGGAAGGGAAAGGCTTTGACATTTAGTGCGATGACAACGTTATTTATCTAAGCTGAACTTGAGGGTTGAGTCAGCCTGATACAAGTTGATAGAGCTTAATGCATTCGAGTTAACTTAAACTATTGGAGATGTGTGAGCCAACAAAATCCATGTTTTTATTTTGTGAATGGAAAAATAACTAGATGTGTTGAAATATTAACTGCCTGTGAGGTCCTTATTCCGCGGCAGGCTATCATATCTAAAACAGCGGATTATTTGATTTACGATAATGGATCAACATTAAATTCTGCTGCCGCCGACAAGGAAAAAAAATATTATTATATTATACGAATGATAAACATTAGGATCTTTACAAATTTGGTGTCTCAAGCAAGTATCCTGGCAAATCCGTTTATTGTACCTGGGAAATGAAAATAATACTTCAGTTGTGATGTTATGTTATCTGGCATCTGATTTATGACAATGGAACCTCAGTCAGTTTCCCTAGTTCTGATAGAGAGAATAAAATAAAAATAACTTTTTGTGGAAGCTTAAAAAATAAATTATGGTCACTTAATATTAGAGGGCAACCACAAATAAGCTTATATGGCAATTTACTTCAACGTATATGGAAACTTCATATATAACTGCAGTGCTAGTATATTTGTCGTGTTTCGAAAGCTTTATTTTATAAGCATTTATACTTGTATTACACCACATGGCACATTATGTCTGTATTAGAAGAAGTTGTCTTCAAAACGACGAGACCTGAAGAATGGGAGGGCTTAAGGCGATTTCGTGGACCTGAAATAATTTGATGTCCGGATCTCAAGCTTGTAAAGAAAAAGTCAATTTCTTCTGTTAGATAACTCATTTCTTAAGTTTGTATGAGCCAGGGATTATTAAATGCCATGAGTATTTTTAGATATTAAGAATAATATAATAAAGTAATGAATAAAAATTTAAATCTGGTCTTAGACTTTTTCCTCAGATATTGGAATGCAGTGTGGACAATTAGGTATTTTGAGGAAAATCACATGACCTAGGGAACATCGCTCACATGTGGCTTTGTTTACTTGCTCTGCACATGGCAGACAAATCTGGACGAATGATGAGCTCTCAGACTTGTTACATCCTGTAAACAAAGCCACATGTGAGCGATGTTTCCTAGGTCATGTGATTTTGCTTAAAATACCTAATTGCTTTTATAAGTAAGTTGTAACGAAAGAGCCTCTCATCATGTCATTGACACTTTTCATCTTATTGCAAACCAGGTGTGAGTATGGGTGGCATCTTCACTTTCCTGATATCTGGACTTCTGTGTCAGATTCCTGTAGACAATGGATGGCCACTGGTATTTTATTTCTATGGTAAGAATGAAGTGAAAGTTATAATATGAAATTGTAATGATATGATATTATGTCTCGCGGCCAGTTGAAATGAGACATAAAAGGCTGGGTCAGAGCCAAGAAATTGGACTTGAACGTTATGAGGAGGGTCAGACATCAAATTTTTTTTATTGCAGAAATCGAAAGTAAATTCATTTCTGAACAAGACAATGTTAGTCCTATGCTTGATTTATAAATATTTCTTCATTTAAATCGGGATTTGGGGGAGTATGTAGGGGGGTATGTAGATGTTTACCTTCAACTGTTCATTTAAACTTGGTTTTCTCAGAATTTCGGTCACTCCCATGGGGCCCTCCTTTGTCTCTATAAACTTCAGTATCTCTGGCTAGAATACAGCTTAGCTAGCTCAAACCTTTTTTCACCACCTGAAAGGGTATGAAACCTCTTATGGTGAAAAATCGACATACGTCTCACTTTGAATGGCTGGGAGACTTATGCTGTTGTAAAGTTTTGTAGGGAAAGCAAGAGTCACACAAAGATGTCGTATTTTTTTTTTCACATTGAACATTACAACCAGTTGGTCAATGTAGATTCAGCTGTCTATTGCAACCAGGTTTTCTTTTTTGACCTATCACATGCATTGTTTAATCTTATTAGATCATTGAATTAAACTTGTATATTTTAGATCTAGATTTTAGACTCAAGAAGGGACAACTTACACACCAGGCCAAGTGATGTTAGGATTAGATTTAGGGTCAGTGTTAGATTTAGTGTTTGAGTTAGATTTAGGGTTAGAGGGTTATGGTTAGGGTTAGAGTTAGGGCTAGAGTTAGGATGTTATACACTTATACTCTGCTCTGAGGAGGTATTCACTTTCACTACTTTTTCAGACTTAACTCCTGAGATCCCATGGTCAGAAAAGCCAGCATTTGTTCCACAAAGTTCCCTTTGACAGCAGATTCATTTCACCTGATCACTTGACAAATAATATTACATTGTAATACAGCTCCATTCTGACAGACTGTAATACTTTTTTCAGGTTGATCTGTCAGTGGCAAGGATTTTTTTTTTTTTTTGGAGTGTCTATGTGGGCCTAGTATTGCAATGGGAAGCATAGGCAAATAAAAAAGTTGCACCACATAGTAAAGGTGAAACAATTTTGAATTGGCTCGCACATGGGAGTGTCTGGTGGTAGTTTTGGGGAGGAGGGGAGGACTCCCCCCCCCATACCCCCCCTGGCAGTTTGGGGCTGGAGGGGAGGACACCCCCCCTTCCAGACATGTTACATAAGTAACTGGATACAGTAACTTTCTTAAGCATGGACAGAGAGAAAGAGGTGCATCAATAGCTCCAAATAGACTCCAGGCCTAGCTGGGCCAATAGGCCCAAAATAGACGGTGTCTTTTTTTTTTTTTTTTTCATTACAACTGGTTAAATGCAGTACCATTTAAAAACTATTTAACAATTGACAATTTAACAATTTAATGTCACTAGCCATGCCATAGAACTTTGCAATAAAACAGCATGGCATACCATTGTCTACATTTTCTTACTGAGGATGAATAATTTTTTTTTTATATCTCAGGTACAATGAGCATGCTGTGGGTGGCTCTGTGGGTAACTCTGGTCTTTAACAAGCCTTCTGATCATCCCCGAATAGCACCTGATGAGCTGAAATATATTTTATCCGAAACACAGTCACAAGCAGTGAAATGCAAGGTATAGTAAAAACCAATATTTCATAGCAAGAGTACTGAATGGCTGTTATGTACACAAAAAGTACATATACTTGGTGAAAATATTTATTACCCTGTTTTTTTTTTTTTTTTATTTAATTTCCCAAATTTCATGTGAAATATGAACTTCACCTCAGTTTTATATCTATTTCTATATTAAGAAAAGAAATGCACAAGGAAATTATTTACTATATTCTCAATAATTTTTTTTTACTGATCTATCATTACCTGACCTTTCCAGTTATTCTTTTGATGAAGCCAAACTCCCTATTTCTGAATGTCTACATCTCAATCCTGCTATCCCTTCTCAATCTTCTTTCTCTGTTAAACAGTTAATGATGATATAGTTTATGTTTCTTTTGAGCAGCATTTTGTCCGTGTATAAGAAATGCAAATTTTCAGCGTTCTACACCCTCGTCAGGCTCTTGACTGATGTTCGTTGTTGTTTTTCTTAAGCCTTTCAATCCTTAGAAAGAAGGATTATCTCGGCTTTTAGAAGTTGCCAATTTGTGCTGAGAAATTATTGTGGGTAGAGATTTGAAATTTTAGAAATTTTGCCCCCACAGTGGCACTCAGGCCTACTCTTCCATTGATTTTCAACTGCTAAGGGTTCTTTAACGTGCGTAACGTACACACGGGACCTCCCAGATATATTTGCCCTTATCCGAGAAGGCTAGACATCGGGCTTCCCTACCCACAAGAAGACAGGGGACCGTTGAGTCCGTGAAAAAATGCGGGTTTTCGATCTTCATGTCCTGTCATCCTCCGATGCAGAACCCACGTTTCGATCCCGGCCTGTTTTCTCCATGAGCAGACGCCATATCCATTGAGCCACTGCGTCCCCGTCCTTCATCCTTCTTGTCTTGACCTTTATTTGAACTTATAGTAAGTGTACTCACTCGCTGAAAAATGATAAGGTCCAACCAGTGCAGCCTCGTGACAATTTTCCGGTGCTTTCAAATGGGATATTCTTTTTCTCCCCCCCCCCCCCCCAATAGATTCCACACAATTATTGTTGTGTTTGTTTTCTTGTTTTTGTTGTTTGTTTGTTTGTTTGTTTGTTTGTTTGTTTTTCTCCGAACTGCCATGATTACTGAAATTTATGATAGTATAAGGACTTATGGTAGTATGAGCATTGAAATGTATACGGTATACTGAGGTTTTTTGTTTGTTTTTTTTTTTCTGGGGAAGGGTTGGGGGCATAAATGAGACTTTGATTAACGCTTTGCATGCCAAGCACCAGACTAAACAGTTCTGAAATTCGTAAAAGTGCGCGAAGTGATGAAAATATTTGTTTCAGGGACCTTCATGTTTGTATCTTTTGATGTAAACTATTAGAATCTTCCCTTACTCCATTTTTCTGCTTGAAGTTTACAGACACCATGAACAGTCGTTGGATGTGTTGTAAATGTCTTGGCAGAGGAAGTGCTAAAGGCACATGTATAGATCCTTTCCACGTTCGTGTTTACTTCCGTGTTTGGATGCAAATTTTTGGTGGGCGGACGCGGAAGCGAAACGTCATAAGTGATTTACCTGCTGCACCAAAATGGTACGTGTCATGAAGAATCAATGGTGCACCATAAAGCACTGAGAGTTCAGCATTGAGTTGGAGTGCAATAGTAAATATATTTTTAAAAATTGACGGACCCAGACACTAAGTCCTCTTCATAATCTGCAAGTTTTGGGTTTTTTATTGTTATCGTTGTTGTCGTCGTCGTCGTCGTCATCGTCGTTGTTGTTGTTGTTATTGTTGTTGTTGCTTCTGTTGTTGTTGTTGTTGTTTATTTGTTTGGTTTTGAACATCCGTTAGATTCTTTCCTTGGCCCGATAACAGTTTGCAATGTTTCTATTTAGTCTTGCAATAACTTGTTTGCTGGCTGGTGGAAAAACTGGTGATTTCAAAACCTTCACAGTTACAGAAAGATCTAGCATGTCTTAGATTTATTCAACAAAAGATGACTGAAAAGTAGCAAATCATTGTAAATTGTTAGTTTAGACTGAATTATTCTAGGTTTGCTGAGTTAAATCAGGACGGACAACCTATAATGACAGATGTAGAAATCTGTATGTGTCTAGATCTAGGTCTTGATGTCATTTTTAACATAGCCCTAGAATCTACATGTCGGTCCCGTCCTATGTAATTTGGGTAACAATCATCGGTCTAGCAGCTTTACATTGTTTATATTCTTTTCCTTTTGTTTTATCAAGAGAAAGTGCAGAAGGCATCTCCCCCCCCCCAATCTCAAGGGTCCTTAGAGTCAGATTTTGGGGCTACATTTATGTCCCGTGTTTTGACTAATGAATTGCATGACAATGTACTTGATAGGTTTTTTCTTTTTGTTTCAGTCAGACTCGTCTGAAAGTAGATGCAGATTATGTAAAAGTTAAGGGTGCTTCCGATATGAAGGTGGGAAGCGTAGTATATTGAGGCGAAAGTACAACCTTTTATATTTTGATTTTGTTTGTGTGGTTTTAGAAAAATTGACACAATTACCAAGTTTTGCAACAGTTCTTGTCGAGAACGACAGAAGTAAAGAGGTCAAGGGAATGAATATAGCAAGCATTTCACTAGCGTTGTTCTATTTTTGGAGTTATCTCCATTTATTGAAATTGGGGACTTATCATGTTTAACATTTGGAACATGGTGTTTATGTGGGCACATGTTCAATCTGAGGATTTTTTTTTTTTTTTTGTATCTATTCTTCTTCTTCTTCTTCTTCTCTGTGTGTGTGTGAGAGTGAGTGTGTGTGTGTGTGTGTGCGTGCGTGCGTGCGTGCGTGTGTGTGTGTGTATGCGTGCGTGTGTGCGTGCGTGCATGTGTGTGTGTGTGTGCTTGCGTGTGTGTGTGTGTGTCTGTGTGTTGCTGTTTATTTTCTTTTAAACTGAAATCAAAGCAAAGACCTGATCAAAAAGCTGACAAACAAACACATTTAGTATGATTTAGAATTTTCTTCGCCATTAAATCGTATATTTAGGGGTGGGACTCGATAATAATTATATGCATATAAATTAAGTCGACATAGGACGATTAAGTTGATTTTCCTTTTCCTTCTTTCTTTCCTTTGAAAGAGCTTTGAGACACGCGATGTCAAGGGCAGGGCTAGGATCATAGATACAAATATCCCTGTAAATCTGCAGCGCGCCTCTACGCAAGTTTCAGTTTTACTGTTTTTTTTTTTTTTTTCTTTAAGAATTCTCTGGATGACTGAAGAAGAAGTAGTGTTCAATTTTGGTGCAGGGGATTTACCAACAGCGTCTGACATATCAGTCGTGAAGATTTGATCATAGAAGTGTCGAGGCCATTACAATAAATGCCTCAACCGTATATTGTTTGAGCCCTAATACAATGCTGTGTGGTTATTCAGTTCAGGTACTTTCCTTCTCCTGAGATTTATTTTTTTTTTTTTTTCCTTAAAATCTTGTGAGTTTTTTTTTTTTTTTTTGCGTACTCTTTCCTCGTGATCTCTGTTTTTGAACGATAACTCTGTCATTGACATTTTTAGCCCCCTATAAGAAATATTATGAGCAGATGTAGCGGACAAAATCTTGGATGGAGAGGGGTTGGAGTCACTGCTGACCTCTCAAAATTTCCAAAACTCCAGAATTTCTACCCAAAGTTTCCTCTATCCACTCAGTTAAGGCAAAGCACAGCATTAAAGCAGAAATTCACATAAGTTTTCTGTTAGGATTGAAAGGCTGTGTACATACTGAAATGGGCTATATAGTCAGGGACATGGAGCCGAATACCATTCCATCGGTTTTGAAAAGTTGAAGCAATGATAAGTAACATCAAGAAACATCTGTAAAATCAGCCATCGGTGGGTAGCGCATGTTTACTTTTACCTATTCAGGCGTTTTGGGGACCCCTTGAGGCGTCACATAAAACTTCACAGTCGGATTGCCCCATTCTTCCTGCTTTATCTGCAGTTGCTGAGTGTAAAATAATCCACATCGCTGATAAAACCATCTCGTTCCTCTCTGTTTTCCTCCCCTCTAGCCTCCCTGCACTGCTCACTATAGTTCTCTCATCGAACAAAGTGCAACCAGTGCAGTCTCATGAAAATGTTCTGGTGCTTTAAGAAAAAGAAGTCCAGTTTTTTTTTCTAGGAGATTTAAATGAATTATCTTCTTTTATTATATTTTATTTATATTTTTCTCAATAATAATAACAACAGTTGGCTCAATGAGACAGAATTTTTAAATGTCTTGTTCCAAAGGCTCCTTATCCTCTGAAATACCGACTGTTTGCACACAACACGTGGAATACATAAATTAAAACAGAAAATGTACAGACCTTCCTTTAACATAAAAGGACAACGTTTTGTGGTCATTATTCCTATTTGATTCCGGCCTTCCTTCTTTTCTCATTCCGGTCAGACGGACTAACTGTTCTGCCTTTGCAGAGTGTAGAACGCTGCTGGAGAGCAATTGTCAGAAAGTTTGAAAGATGTTATTGAAATGTTTTGAACTGAACAGATCTTCAGTGTTACTGTCGAATTTTTACCTAAGTACTTTAGAAACGCGGCGACAGTACCGAGATTACTAGATAACAATGCAAAACAGCATAAACTGAACCTGTATTTAGATGATAGGTGGACCCCGGGCGACGCACTCTTCATTTTTCTTAACCTTGTCGGTTGTCGTAGAGACCTAAAACAACCCCTCTGACTCAACCTGCTGGGACCCTCGACCAGCACAAGTCCACCCTAACGCTAACATGTAGGTCCGACGAGCGGGTTGACGGTCCACCCTAACGCTAACATATTGGTCCAACGAGCTAATTATAGATGGTGTGCATTGATCATTGATGATGAATAATTACAGATGATATATATATATATATATATAC
>JBCAUA010035956.1:0-12125 GCA_038406235.1 Peronia verruculata | reverse complement strand
CCCCCCCCCTCCCCCCCCCACATACTTACAGAAAAAGGATTAAATAAAGAGACAATGGCAAATCCAACCAAGGATAAGGAAATTAAGGAAAAGAATTCTGACCTATCTGTTGATCAGGCATGAGTGTATATAACATTGACAAGTCAATACAGCAACGTAGGCTGTCGTAAAAAATGCATGCACTAGTGTTTCAGGCATAACATTGAGGAATCATGCAGCAAAAGAATACCGACACGGCAACATGCTAGGGAAAGCCAGTTACAAACAGAAAGGGAAGCAAAAAGGAAACCAGTACAAATGGAATTGATGAGAGTACAATATGCAAGAGTGTTCAGCGCTGCTGTCTGAAATAAGAGGCGTTATTACTCGTATTCAAAAGTGCCACACCGATTATCCACGCCTATTACTATATTTGCTTCTCAAGTCCACAGATGATAAGAAACTACATTTTAAACATTGAACTTAAGTACTCAACACCGAAACGCCATGCTTTCTTACTGAAGGAATATGTGATTCGTGATCAAAGTTCATTCCCACTCATGGCTACTGCTTTGCGCTCCTAGTATTACTGACCCTGCGTAACATTTCATCAGCTTCGTTATCATCGGCAGTAATGACATCAATGGAGTACAGCAGCTGTTTGTCCCGGAGTTTGCTGTAGGTGTTGTCAAAGACAACTAGATCTGCCAGTTATAAGGACATTGATCTAGTTAAAACATTGGACATTGTATTGAATTTTCACCACGAAAGCTGTCACCAAATAATCATTATATTACTGTGTACCGTTTCGACGAGGGAAAGCATGAAAATAATCTCGGACTTCCAGGTAAACACTTAAAGTAAAACAGTACATCCTTATTATTATTATTATTATTATTGTTGTTGTTGTTGTTGTTTTGGCTTCATAAAATAAATGGTCACTGGTATTCAGTGTAAGAAATTAGCCATTGTTAGTCATTAGATGTTTTTGGAAATCGATAACACAAAAGAGTTGTTAATTTTGTTAGTAACAGTAAACTATTTGTGAAATCTATAATGGTTGTTGATTGTTATGTAAATTCTTATATGAAATAGTCCAACCGTCTGGATATGATACCAGGTAACTCCCCCTTTGACACTTACATTTTCCGGGCACCTCACAGGTATAACTGCCGTCTTCTGGTACCATGTGGCTGTTAACTCTTTCAATTGGCACCACGGGAACTTTTTCTTTGCCCTCCTCCCTAAACACACCGAACCCAATGTCATATCCATCTGTCTTGAACTCCCACCTGAGAAAACACAGCAATCAAAGTTCAATCAACTCATGCAAAACTATAAGAGAAAAAAAAATCCAAAAGCCATTTCTACATATATATGTACCTGTATATCTATTCAAAATCAGCGTAATACTCTGTAATTGTAATATATCTGTAATACAATTGTAAAAGCCAAATAAAACTGGCGTCCTTCTGCAAAGCAAGCACAAATCAGGAATCGTAGTATGTTTATTTGTTTGTTGTTCGTCCTGAGGTTTAACGGCATATCAGCACGATCACAGCTTGCCCCAAACACGGTTAGATACGTTTACACATCAAGAAAAAGAGAGGAGAAAGAGCTGAAAAAGAAGATAGGAGCAAGGAGAGAAAGAACGGGTGTAATACCCGGAACGTCGAGGATAGCTAGCATTCCATGTGAGACATCCCACCGACGTCAGGCTTTCACCGCCTGCAGGTGAGAGCAAAGGACCTACATGTATTTGTACACCCAGGTCCCTCGGAGGGTTAATCGTAGTCGGATCCACTACAGAGCTGAAAGTTTAGATAACAGTCCGGTCATGATATATGTCTGGATTCTATCAAAAAGTTGGGGCCTGCGAATTCTTTCTTTCTTTCTTTCTTTCTTTCTTTCTTTCTTTCTCTTTCTTTTTTTTTCTTTCTTCTTTCTTTCTTTCTTTCTCTCTTTCTTTTCTTTCTTTCTTTCTTCCGTTCTTTCTTCTCTTTCAATACTGATCCTCTCCACCCCCAAATAACAGTTAATTCCAACAATCTCCCACCCCCCTCCCCTCTCCCCGCCCATGTGACCCTAACTTTGGAGAGAGAAAGAGGAGATTGACACACATTGGAGAGACAGATAACTGACCTGAGAACACTGCCTGGTTTGGTGACTGTCATGTCCACTGTGAATGTGTCCCCTCTGCTTACTGTAGCACTCTCCATGTGGTCAGTGCTGGCTAAGTCGTTGTGGTAATATTCATCTGGTACTGGACCGCCTTGGCAGATCTGAAACAAACCATCAAGAAGAACAGCCACAACTGCAGTGCCTTGCACAGGAATTCAAATCCTTTACTCATGATCTTTTCTCATTTTCATGGTTTCAGACTGATTGAAAAAGAAAACATTTGCCGGAAAATATTTATTGAACCTGTCTATAATGTTTTGTCGTCCGTCAGAGGAAACGTCCAGTACCTGAGCTTGGTCTTGATTACGTTTAATATGAATAAAATGCGCGATCGGGAAATGAAGGCCCTTCATTATAAGGGTAGTTTTCGTATCAGCCCATAGTTTTATTTTCTCAGATCTCAGGACTCAGGACTCTTGGTGGTTCCTAGATATAACCTTAAGAAATTTAGAGATAGATCATTCATTTTTTTCGGCCCCTGTCTTTGGAACTCACTACGCCAAACTCTGAGATCTGCTAGCAGTGAAGCGAGTTTTAAAAAAAACAACTGACAACTTACCTGTTTGAAAAACATCTTGGATCATAATGAAGTGTTAATGTGTGTGTGTGTGTGTGTTTGTGTATTTGTGTGTGTATGTGTGTGTGTGCGTGCACGTGTGTGTATGGAGGTAGTTATTAATGATGAACTATGTGTTGTCAATGGATGTGTTACTGTAAAGCGCCTTGCGGCTTTGCAAAGGCGCTTACTAAATGTACTATATTATTATTATTATTAATATCATTATTATTATTTTAAGCATAATAGCAAAAAACAAACAAACAAACAAACAAATAAACAAGCAAACAAACAAACAAAAAGAAAAACAACAAAAAAACAACAAAAAACAAAAAACAAAATAAACAAAAAACAACAACAACAACAAAAAACAAACGAAAGACAAAAAAACAAACAAACAAACAAACAACAACAACAACAACAACAACAACAACAAACAATTTAGAAAAAACAAACACAAAACTGTTCCCAAAAGATTCTTTCTTTATACCGAAAGAAACTTACGAAACGTTTTAAGTGTTTTCTTTGTAACCGTTTTAGAAAGTATATTTTTTTCTTTCCACGGACACAATCTGTCCCATGGGCAGAGAAGAAATTTATGCTGGGAGGAAAGTGAATAAAAAACACAATTTGATATAATGTGTGTGTTTGTTAGAGTTTCATTCTCATTGCTTATTTTATGGCAATGACCTACCATCGTGGCGCATCGAGGATTTCCATCGGGATCTGTCTTTTTACCACCCAAAAATGCAGGGAGCTCTTCCTCATCTATGTACTGTAGCAAGGTGGTGGAGAAATCAGCTGTGTGGTTCAGAAAATCAACAATTAAAATTTCTTTTTTTTTTCCAGCAGTTCTTGTAAAGCCAGTGGAAGGAAAGTATAAGTCAAATACGTAATCTCCGGAATAATGACAAACAGTGTCAGTACGGTGAGACCTAATTATAATGCATGTACTGTCTCAGATAACTGTTTCTCAAGTCAGTTGTCTAAATCACGGTAAAGATAGTCTTAATGTAGATTTCTATAATATACCTTTGGTTGAGTATCAGTGTTTGTCCAGAGAGGAGTGGTAACCCTCATAAGAATCTGGACTGGTTAAAAAAGAAAAACACCAAATTCCCCCCCCCCCCCCCCAAAAAAAAATGCATCGGCTTCTTTAAAGTAAAGGTAAAAATAAGAATGAACCACATTGCACAAGATTATAATGACTTACATCCTAAAACGTGGATCTTGTTTTTTGTATCTTCACTAATAAGAGGTCGGCATATCTTGTACAGCAAAGGGAAAATTCGTGGGGCTGAAATAAATGGCAAAGAGAATATTACTGCAGAGAGTCTAAGCGAGTGCTGACGAATTCACGTTCTTATTGAAAGCACTTGAAGAACAACATATTCTGAGCACCAACTCGATAATGAATGTATGACAAGCAATAAAACTAAAACCAGTGCTTTGGGTGGTGTGCAGTGTGAAAAGACTGATTTCGAAGCTGACGACTGGAGTGCAGGGTGAGCCAAGGGTGGCAGGCATGACAATAAACTGAGACAGAAAGTTGTTCGTCGGAAATGCTCGATTGAATTTGAATACACCCTCAGCTTGTCTACCACTGCATTTCCGTGTTGTGTTAATCTAAAACGAATTGTATGCAAAATCCTATGGAATATCATGTGTTTACATTAGAGACAGTGATATTTTGGAATTGTTAAGAAGGTAAACATCATGGTATCCAAATTAATTTCCAAGTCAATTTCTACATCAGCAGGCTTTTGTATGAGTAGAAAGGACATAATATGGTCAATGCTCTGGTCTCTGTTGTAGGCCTTGCAGAGTGATTGTTAAAAATAAACACTGCACTTAAAATTGAAAATACATGTATTATATATAAATTTGAGAAGTACCGGTCATAAATGACTTAGAAAACGCGAAGTTAATTATGGTTTGGTGGGTAGGACTAAGTGATTACCATTCACAACAAACATTCTCTTGAGCATTTCCGGATAGTTGTCTTCTAAGACCCGCACCAGGTGGAGATACATCTGGAGACCTGCAGTACAAGACATGAAAATAGGAAAACACGTATTTTGTTACACATAAATTTATTCTTATGTTGCCTTATCAATGAGAGAAAATTATTTTCCTGTTGTTGAGAGTCTTCAGATTTTGACACCAGAAAATCTCTTTAGCAAACATGATTTCAGAGGAAGATGTCAGGAATTCAAGGTAATAGAAAAGAACCAAATCGACTAGATCTACATAATATAAGAAAGAACTATAAGTGTTTCTGAGAAGCTGGAAAAGAGTAGAAGATTCTTATGATGTACCATGGCAAAAGATGTGAAAATCATCCTATAGCGAATCGGCCTTTGTGTTATGAATAGGTCAGCAAACTCGGCTAATAATAATCAGTATATGTTTATTTTTCTTTTTCGCTAACAGGATAACACAATGCACGCACACATAATATATACACATACGCGCGCGCGCATACACACTCACCCTTGCACTCATGCATGCACACAGATACCACATTATGTAGACTGAAACTCACACGCAAGCATACATAAAGAGAATAATCTATGATCAAACAAACAACAGTTTTGAAGGAACGACAACATCAGATCACCACTCACGGATCACGTCTTAGGCCGGGGCTAGAGTGCATCTGTGCCTGTGTCTAGCTCTCGCACTGCAGCAGCACAATGTTATAGGCAAAACTCATTTCATTGCCGCGGACTGCATGCGTGTGAGCTCGCGTTTTTGATATACATGCTTGCGCTATTTCGCGTCCTGCGAGCTCGTAACATGACTATATCCGGCTGCAGTGCGAGGGTTAGACACAGGCACAGATGCACTGTGGATACGGCCTAACAAACAGTCTTCCACACTCATTAGCCACAGATGTGAGTAGGAAATTTATACCATTGACAACAGCCTCAGCAATCAAACTGGGCATCGAAATTATAACAAGACCTTATACTGACCTGGTCTCCACAGCATCTTACTGGACACGCCCTCCATGTCAAAAATAACAGTCAGGCCATCGACACGTTTGTTCAACTGTCACAGAATCCATGAATAGTCTTTACAGTATTCGTTTCATAACGGAATAACAGTATATAGGTATGTGCATTAGGAATGGCTTATTTTCATTTAGCACAAGCAAGACAAACAGGGAGCAACATAAAATTCAACCATCCCACTTTTATTCACAAATACATTACATGTACTCTTGTATTTCTATAAATTTGGGTTATTTATCTCTGTAAAATCATACACAGGCTCACTTTCATTTGTAACAGAGACCTTAGTCCGCGACATCGATGAGATAATAATGACCGTGTTTCGGATCTACTTCACTGTTAACATGTTGTGATTTTAACACCAAAGGCACAGTCTAGTCATCGGTAGATCTACTTTAAATTGAAATGTGAGATATAAATGCTTTTATATCTTTCTGTAAAATATTGTTTGCTGAAGAACAGATTTCGTTAACACTGATTTTCAGCGCACGTAGGTTTAGAATGGATTGTTAAGGCCCTGGCTGCTAGCATAGAATGCTATTAACTCTATCAAAACACAATGGTAATCATGTCATCAGTTCAGAGTCAGATACTGACTGGGGCCACAAGACAGACATACACCATGTCATCAGACAAGAGTAGTGAATAAACACATCAAGCGGCTACTTTACCTTCTTGGACATTTCTTCCCAATCTTTGACATGTTCTTCACACTGCCTTAACTTGACCTTTTCCATGTCAATCTTACGGGCAGAATACATTAACCCTTTCATGTCAAGATGTCCGAACAATTCAACCCGGACAGGTGACCCATCTTTATCATGTCCACACGTACCACCTGTCAGGTATTTTTTTAACACCTGAGGAAATCACACAAGACAGAGACAGTCTGAGGAGCAGAAGACTTCTCAGGAAATACAAAGCAATACTCTTTGAACAGTCTGTGCGTGCGAAAGGGGGGGGGGGGTCTTATTTGTTTGTTTGTGCTGGGGTTTAACAACATATCAGCACGATTACGGCTATATTGAGTCAAATATGGCAAGATACCTTTCCATTTCAAGAAGAGAGGAGAGAGAGCGGGACAGACGATAAGAGCAAGGAGAAAGAGAGGAGATGTCTCCCCTGGAATGTCGAGGATAGCACTCCATGGGAGACACCACACCGATGCAGGCTTACACCGCCTGCAGGTGGGGAGCAGAGAACCCACTTAAAACCCCGGGCCCCCGCGGGGGTGGGTGGGTGGGGGGGGGGGGGTCTTGGTAGCCTTTCTTAGATTTGTACAGTGAGGGAACACGAACATTAATGCATTTCCTCACTATCGATCACAGAAACTAATCGTTCTTTTTTTTTCCATTTGAAAATTGCCCAGATGAGATCAAATGGGTCTTAAGTGGGCAAATTTCATCAATGACAATATTTAATAAGAGATAAGCTATCGAACTATCTTATTATAATCAGAAAGTGAGATGTGAGCTAAAGAATGACTGGGCGCATAGTATCATATATGGCAACCAATCGTCAAAATGGAGAAAACCGCCTAATGAGAAAGATCATCAAACAAATTATTGACCATACTGATATTATTTCAAACTGTTATTTTAAATTCAATATCGGGTTTGAAGGTCCCGTCTTGCCAACCAAATTGTATTTAACATGCCTTAGACTTAGAGCCTTAAAAAAGAAAGAGAGACAGGTAGAAATAGGAGAGAGAGAGAAAGAGTAAGAGAGAGAGAGAGAGAGAGAGAGAGAGGGGGGGGGGGAGAAGTAAAGAGAGAGAGAGAAATAGAAGGAGAAAGGTACACGTTACATAACTAACTGGATACAATAAGTAACTTTCCTACGCACGGACAGAGAGAAAGAGGTGCATCAATAGGCCCAATATAGACTCCAGGTCTAGCTGGGCCAATATGCCCAATTAGCACCTAAAATAATTAAGAACACCCTTGGGCAACTATGGGAAGATACGCTTCTCTAAGAAAAGTCCAAGGGAATCAAGGAGTGTATCTGAAGTCATGAAAAAGTAAACGAAGAAGCAGACTAGGTGAGTTGGAAAGAACTTTTTCCCTTAGAACAAGCAAAAACGATTTCCTCACCTCAGGGGGCTCATATTCTGTTCTCAACGTATCCACCTTCATTTTCTCCCTGTAGGCCATGCTCTGAAAGATAGGTCGATAAGAAATTGATCTGTAACAAAGCCTGTTACATGTACCAGCGTCAGTCAAATTGGTCAAACCGGTAAATTCTAGCCAACTCTCATCATAATTATTGTGAAAGATCAATAAATAGATATATAAAAATGTTATATTTATATTTGTACTCAACTTACCGTCCTGAACATGGTCTCGGCCTTGCCCACATCAAAGTTCCGAGCTGTCAACAAATAGAAATTGATGATAACCAATGTAACACAAAGATATAAGAAAAAAGCAGTTTACTGAGAATAGATCTAACTGATTTCAGTCTTTTTCTAGGTTAGTACATGTATTCTGTTGGCTTTAAAGTGCAGTCTTTACGATAGAGTTAGTTCACAGTTATTAATACTGGAGTAACACAATGCCTTTAAAAGAGCTCTATCATAAGGGCGCTTACGGTTTAAATACATCTTTTAACCTCGATGGTTCGATCTATCGCGTGCATAATGCCTCTAAGGCATGATTTTCTTTATTGAGTTCATTGCTCACTTCATCCCCTTCCGAAAGTATAGTTTGGATGGCCTCAAGACTGTTGACTGTGCTTTCATATTTCAATTTACTAATCATTATTAGATGTATTATTATTTTGGTGATTTAAAATTCCCTGCAGAATGATGCTCAGTCGTGATGTTCACCTTTAAGCCACTTGAGGAGAACCTGGTCATCTTCGTTTGTTAGAAGATCCGAGACCTTGTCTTTGAATTGTGTGAGGGCTGTGGTGGAATTGTCGTCAAGCTGAGCAAGCTTGTACTGGCAAGGAGGATGATAAACAAAACTGATAGTTGAATCTGTCTCTACACTGGCATTGTGGTCAAATATAATAAACATGGCCAATATGTGAACCAGACAGCCAGAACTGTTTATGAGAAGACATGTGAGAACTGAATCTTAGGAATTTATATTGCAGCTAGTTCTATGACGTTAGATGAGTATATTTTTAAAGTTTGTATAACATTATTTGGTGGTGAAACAACAGTGCAGACTGTATAAAAACTTGCCCTGTCGTGAAAAAAGAAACAAAGAAAGAAAGAAAGAAAGAAAAGAAATAGAATAAATACATAACTGCAGAGATTTACAGTTTTCGGTAATTCCATATAACTTTGACAATATTCACAACTTTTTTTTTTTTTTTTATTCTTCTGACAGCAGTTCACAGCCGTCATTATGAACAAACAAACACAGAACATGTCATCAATCCATGTCATAGAATATTCAGCTCGCTGAGCCCAAGGATGACACACAGGTAATCAAATCCAAGCAGATGTAATAGTCTGGTCCTTACATCAATAAGGCTCGATATAAACATCATCAGAAGCAAGAAAATCAACACTGAAATATCAACATAATATAGAATGTTATGTGACGATAAAGGCGTCTGCGTCTTACCTCGTCCATCTGCCCGTCCTGAATGCACTTCTGTATTTCTACAAATGAGCTGGTGGGCAATGTTTTACAGGGTTATACCGCCTGTTCACGCTATGACTAAGAATAAAGAGCTGATCAGCATCAATTTTATAGTCTGGATGCCGATGAGTTTGTTTGATTATGTCACTTCGTGTCTTGCAATGATAAAAATAGATGGCTAAGCTAAACAATGAGGGTTTAAGCATATATGCAGACAACGTCAATAAAGAATAACGTCCGGGCACTACTTTCCATGGTCCTGCTAAATTTCTAGTTCGATTTGTTACTAAAAAGAAAACAATATTACATAAACGATATTAATTTAGAAATATCATATTTTTAATACTTTCATCGGCCCAATCATTTCTACAGTTGTCAGCAGAGAATTCTAACTTGTATTTATCCACTGTGTCCTTTCACAAACCTTTAATCTCGAAATAGTGAGCAGTGTCCAGCTAATGCAAACACTATGTGGACATTCAGGTAGACAAGAAAGAACAGAAAGTATGGGCAACGGGAAAAAAAAAAAGGATGACTCGAGGGATGGGGTGGGATGAGCTTGGATTTGTCCTTCAAACTTTCCTCACAGAGAATTTAAACACGGAATAAAACAGCTCATTTTCTGACAAACATACAAAACCAAAATTCTAGAACCTTCTGTCCAAATATCCTACATCCTACCTGAGAACAATGTAACTTATTTTTAAGACTAAAGGCCATCGCCTCAATGTTTTAGAAGTTTTATTGTAAGGTATCTGGTGAGTCACCGTGGTGAACTGCTGCCCCAGTCCAGTTCACCCTAATGAATGAATAATTTTTAGGACAAGAGATTGTCCTGACTCCAATAGCAAACGGCCGCCAGTTCAGCCCTGGAATCCCTGGCCAGTATTAAAATAGACTGTGTTCAGATAACACAGAATCACCGTCCGATATTCACTCAGTCAGATCAGAGATAACCGTCCACTCTGTTTTCTAATTTCCCATATCCAGTTCCTCAACGGTGCGAAAGTAAGCTATGCGCGAGGACTACTCATTACGTAGTCCACGGCTATACGATAAAAGTGCATGGCCTACTTTTGAGTACATGTATTACATAACTGATAGTCTTTGAAGTCTCCTCTCCTTTCTAATCAAAACAATTCTTACGTATCCTAGTAAGTTCCAAGAAAGAAACGCGAATTTTATTTTTAGTGTCACCAGAATTTTCTCGCAAGTAAGAAAACGCATTACACAGCTTTCAATAACTTATATAATTTACAATGTGTGGTCACCGGAAGACACAATAAACACACTCTGACCAGAACGCAGCTCTATACAATTTGCAGAAGCTGCAGAATACATTCATATGTGGACAACTTTATTTTTGCTGCAGAAGTCAGCATCTGAAAGACAAATGTCAAGACAGAAGGCGAGGGTCTATCAAATTCACTAAAGTTCCTTTAAAACAATTAGTTGATTTAGCAGTCATACATGTATACAATAACGTTCTCCATGTATTCCACCCACTGTGGCCTACGCTAAGAAACTGCATCTTTGCTTAATTTTTAGGTCACAAAACGAAAAGAGGAAATGACAAATAGTTTCCATTTTGGAATCTTCACAAAATCAGTGGCAAAACTTTTTTTTTTTTTTAAGTGATTTTCCTAATGTAGGCCTAAGTTGCAGCCATATGCTATTAAAATGTGTAGTTTTGTGTTTCTTTATATACAATTTTTAGATCCTGGGATTTCGAAACGTCAAACTGACATTAATAAATCACTGTCGTATGTAAATGAAGAAAAGCCATTGAAGCAATTTCAAGTGTAATAATTAATATGCCTTAGATTGATAAAGTATTGAGTACTCAAGACCAGTCTGGTACTGAGTTGCAACTGACTGCCAGCTATAAATGTGGGCAGACACTAGAAAACTGCAGTACGAGATAACCAAACTCAGGAGGAGGTTGAAAGACGAAATAGAACGAAAACAAACTCCAGTAATATGAGTGAACCTCCCTCATGCAATGATATGTGGCGGCATCAAGCACGAACTCGTATGTGCTATCCTGTGCCCTATCCCGTGAACAGAGTGAGAACTGGACCACGTTACCAGGACAAGAGAGGGTGTGGCGATATAATTATTCTATAGCCTATAGATATTCAGCAATGTGCAACGTTAAGTAAGTACAAGTTAACTGATTTGTTGCATCCTTTCATACCTAAAGCAGTGGATATTCACTTGTTCACATTATGACAAGCAGACTTATGTGGTGGTCAAAATGTTAGAAACGGAATATACAAGAACTCGCAAACAACTACAACAACAAAGGGCTCTGTCCAGGCTAACACACATACATGCAGATTAGTTATCTCAAGAAAATACTGGTATCTACGAGCAATAAGAAACCAGTACAATGAAACAATGAAAATGAAACAAATTTCCGAAGCAAACTGTATGACCGAGGACACATCACTTCTGGTGGTACCTTTAAATTGAGCTCCTACATCCTGATGGACAGCTGATTTTTTCACTGAAAAGCAATCGATGATTTTTAGCAACATGGAGAACATTATACGCCCGGACTTTAAAAAAAAACAACAAAAAACATTGATATTTTAGGTAGTTTCAACACACTGGGAGGGCACGCAATGTACCCTTAAAAAAAACCACTGAGGATATATTTGGAGTGCACTATTTCAAGCAGAAAAAAAAAAAAGACGGGAAGATCATAGATAGATAGATAGACAGACAGACAGACAGATAGACAGACAGACAGATAGATAGATAGATAGATAGATAGATAGATAGATAGATAGA
>JBCAUA010035945.1:0-12125 GCA_038406235.1 Peronia verruculata | reverse complement strand
CACACACACACACACACACACACACACACACACACACACACACACACACACACACAAACACACACACACACACTCTCACACACACACACACACATACACACACATACATACACACACACGCACGCACGCACACACCACACACAAATGATAGAAAGAATAAACCTACTACAGCCGAAACATTGACAGAGGCTTTCTATCTTTTGCAATCTTAAATCAGTGTTCTACTTTCATCTGGAGCAATGAAGTTATCATGTCTGTGGGAGACTTCTGTCAAATCGCCTCAAATGCCCCACTGAAGCCATTGTTCATGCTTTAATTGCATCCCAAATTTGTTTGAAACCATAATCTTCAGATAATAGTCTTTGGGTTGTGTCTGTTTAGTAATTCTTTCCTAATGATATATATACTGCTACAGATATATTCCCTCTAAGATACTATAATATATGTCCTTTCCAGTCACTCCACGGTATTCGAAGACGTGACGATTCTAGCTGACTGGACAGCCGCGATACTCCACTCCAACAGGGTCAGTGGGAGACTCGGGAAGACGGACGAACATACCCACAGGGACCGCCAGGTCCAAACTGAACTATTCACCAGCAGAACCTTTTATATTTGTACTTGCCAACAGCACTCGAACCAAAGCCTGGCCCTCTCTCTGTGACTCTGTGTGACACAGGTCAGGGACGTCGAGGAAAGCCAGAGATCTAAGGACTGAAAACACCTCCACTTGCTATAGTTTGAATCAGAACATTGTGGGATATCTTACCATTTTGACTAGTGTTAATTAAACAGTTGAACAGTATCGAATGCCATGTGCAAATGACTTACAATTTGAATGGAACGGAGTCGCTTTGAACATTGCACCCGTATGTTTTCTGTGTTAGACTCATCTTTACGTTGTCTCAGCTTACAGGCCTTGATTTCAGGTTCAACATTAAAGGACAGAAATAATACAAATAATACCACCATCATCCTAATGGTAGCAAGTTGAATCTCCACAACAGTATGATATACATTATGTATCCTATATGGTCTTTGCGTCTAGACTATGTAATAAGACATGAATAGATAATCAACATTTCGTGAAAGGCAGTGTAGGATTGTTTCAGTGCGTCTTGGTTTTTCTTGACAGGCATCAGGCTATGTATTGTGCATTTGTCTGAAGTTACCTTGATATCATCAATGAAAATAGTGATAAAATGATAACAGGTCACTAAATAGTGATGCCATCGTAAGCAGTGAAATAACTGTAGTAATGGAATTATTAATGACATAGTAATAACAGAAGCTAACAGCAATGACAGCAGAGAGAGGTAATTAGATTAAGATAAAGATAACGAATAAAATTAAAATTTGGGAAAATGGAGCTATAATAATCAATACAGATACTTTTGAAATCAATCCATGCAAGCGAACAAGTGTCACGGCCCAGGTGGTGCTTTAATCCACATTTTGTATAATTCCTGCATTATTTGATTGTTCTATTTCTACATAACTATTTGCCTATAATATAATATCTTGTTTGTTCTCTGTAAATAATGCTATCTCTACACTGGCGAGATAATAAATTTATATCCACTATATCAATGTAAAAATTGTCCTTATTTCTGTCTGTATAAGCAATAACTGTTCTCATGCTGGCATTTTATGTTCTGCTTACACTCAATCATTTTACGCCATAGGACTTTGCCTGAAGGCAGTGAACTTCTTCATTTACGGACATAGTTTATACCGTGTGTGCGTGAGTACGTGTAATTATTATGAATGATGAGATCGACATTCTTTCACAATCAGTCTTCTTAATTCCATTCTTACTTCTAGAAGAAATCTGTGCTAAAATTATTGAGTTTGTCAACTGTTTAATGACCCAAGTAGATGCTGATGCAGAGATTTTGGGATTATGTTGCATCAGGAGCTAAAATAGCCTGATATAAAACTATAAAAAAATTGAAGTTCCAGAAACTGACACATTTTAAGTCATGTCATTTTGAACAAGGGGGGAAAGGTCTAAATTAAAAAAAAAAAAATTGTCAGTCACACTTTAAGGTGCAGTAATCCAAGCAACATAAAATGTCAACTTGTACTAACTAGACTGCCATAATTTTGACTAAAAGTTTTTCTTTTCAAGATAAATTTTCTCAAAATGGATTTGAACACTTTTCATGTTAGGGCCTTTAATCTCTGGATATTCTGTTGGTCATTGATTATCGTGGTAAAGAGTTGAAATAAAACAGCGACAGCAACATTATTAACACCCCAAGCAATGAGGGGTGAAGACCCAAATAACCATCCAAAATAGCACGCTTGTTTCCTAAACTCAGAGGAGAGCCAGTGGTGCGAGTAGAAATCTGACTCTCCATCATCAGCGTTCGAATCAACCCAGGTCCTAGAAGCTCTGGGCATATTTGGGAACATTTTTAGATCCTGCATGCAGTTCATTTCTTTTTTTTTTTTTTTAATGAAAATTGATGGATCTTTTTTTAAACCATAAAAATATTGTAAAATGTTTTCCCCTTAAAAACTAAGTGGCGGTGTTTTCAAACAAATTATCCGAGGAAAAAATAATGTATATATATAAAAAAATAATAATAATAATAATTTCCACTTGACAAGACTAAATTAGCTTTTCCTGGTGTGAGACTAGACAAGCATAGGATTGAAACTGGTTAGAAGCCGATTTGATCTCATTAGTTGGTGTTCCCTTCACAAATATTAGCCATTGTACAAAATAGAGAAATGATTCTATTTATTCTGTAATTAATTAAATGATGTGTTTGCAGTCCCACATACCAAAAAGAAAAGAAAAGCATGCAAAATAACGTTAAAAGAAAATAAAAATAAAAAAAAGAAAAACAAAACAAACAAACAAATAACAACAAAAATAAAAATGTCAAAATTTGGAAGTTTTCTTGAACAATCTGAGCTACATGAAGTATCAGTATCAAAAAAAAAAAACGTATCGAGATTTCAGGAAATTGTTTTTTCTTCCTAAGTTAAACTCAAATAAAAGCTGTGGAACAACAAGATAATTGCCTTGACAAAACATTAAAGCAATTAGCCATCATTATTTTCCTTTCCTTCCCTGCCTATAAGGGATTTTCATGAGCTAAAATGGAAAATGGATGACTCATCTAGGGAAAAGTACAACAGTTAATTGATTGGAATAAATGGACAATGAAAAAAAAAAGCCATAAAGAAGTTTATTGTTATGAAACAAACATGTTCACGCTGAAAAATAAGAAATGCAACGACGAAATTAAATTTTCATTTTTCTTTTTTTTTTTTTTATTCTGCGTCGTTTGCCCGCTGCGCAATCGGAAAGAACTGCTGATGGATGAATATATCTATCTATATATTTATTTATTTTTACAGTCTGCTCCGTTATACAAGCCCATTTGGACTAAAGAATCTAAACAACTAAAACGCAAGCCAAGGAATGCATATTAAGTGAAAAAGATAGCAAAATATAAAAAAAGGTCTTGTTTCCGTAACTAGTCTTGCTGAACGGTTTCACATCTATTAAAAGAGAAAACGTGCATTCTTATTTCACTGTCATTTTCACGTAGAACTGCCACGCTAGAAGTTAAGTTTTTAGTTTGTTTAATTGGTTTTGTGTTTGGCTATTGGTTGTTGTTTGAATATTTTTAGTTGTGTTTTCATCCTTATAAAATGCTTGAATTGATGTCTATCGATTATACATAGTCTTTTATATATATATATATATATATATATATATATAAATCAGTACTGAATGCGAATGAATGATTAACATACGTTTAGGTGTGCAGAAAAAAAAGTCTAACTCTTAGCTGTTACAATTTCACAGTTATTTTCTTAAGCGATTATTTGTGCAAACAAACGGCATGTTTGCTCTTGTTGTTCAGTATTCTTTTTCTGTTTCAAGTGTTTCAGTGTAATGTTATTAACAATGAGTGAGGTATACAAACTGGTATGCTTAACATTGCACAATTTATCGGATACAGTTACATCGCAACAGAAATTCACAAACAGAGAAAAAAAAAACTGGCAGAATTAGAGAAAGACAGAAAGAGAGAGAAAAAGAGAGAAATATAAGGTCAGAAAGAAGAGAGTTCGAGACAGACCAAGACAGAGAAAGACATACACAGACACCCATTTTTCAATGCGCAAAACATTTGATGCGTTATGTAATTATGAATCTGTTAAATTGACAGATCTACATAATTTTGTTGCCTCATTTCTTCCTTGATGAGATCTAATCATTCTCAAGTTAAAGAATTCCAGCAAACCCCAGTTTCACTTAGGTATAAATCTGATATGTCATTGTCGTAGAGAACTGGCAAAGAAGAGGCCGTGGTCATGTCGTCTTAGGCTATAGAAAAAGAATGACGTATTACCGAGGACGTTAATATGTTCACAAGTGGGTTTGTTTAAATGGGTCTGGATATCTCTGGGTGCTCATCTTTGGTCAAGTGCTGCTTGCCATGCCAAAGCATGTACACAAATCAGCGTGGGAGAGAAAATTCCTCGGTCATGTGACCGAATTTGAACTACAGATAGCTTAAGTCAGATATTTTTGGCCTAACTCTGTCTGGAGTCACCAAGAAGTTTCCAGACACGTTGTCGACCAATCTTCTTCATCGCCATTCTGGACCAGGGCAGGATTTCCGCAAAGGTTTTCCTAATTTAATCCAGGATGTTATTTGTACATCTTTTCATCTGTCTACATCTTTGTCACCTGTAGTTGTAGCACACTTTCAGCTATACCACTGGACCTTGTTATATGAATAACAGCCTTCCTTGATGAAAATAATCAGCGACTTTTGTTTTTGACACACCTAGTTACATTTTGAAGCCACCAACTGGTGCGACAGATTTCTTTTCAAAGTTGATTTTGCATTCACAAAACACGTTGATCCAAATGTTCATAGCCTGTGGACATGGCCTCAACGTTGGCAGGCACAACTGAACCTGTTTCATCTTGCACTGTATACACTGTGATTGAAAGTTAACACAAAATGATGCGACTGATGTAACAATAATGCACCTGAATTAATCTCACGGCGAATGTAATATATGACATAAATCTGTATGGTGCCCAAGTTCAAGTGTATTATTCAATGGTGTTAGAATTGTCTATATTCTTACTTTGATATGCGACTTGAACATAAAGAAATTCTTGTCTAATGTTAAGTCATTGTCAGCGTGCTTTTCTTTTTTTTTTAAATATATATATATAATTATATTAATATACATGTATGGAACTATTGTAAGATCTTCACGTCCTCCGTATGTATTGAACTATAACTATTGTTTATTCAATGGCCATCAAACTCATAGGCCTACTGAGTACGTTATTAAGTACATGAAATAGCATTGCTGTCTCTGGTGTCATCTAAGTACCAAAGTCCGATATAGATATAGTGGTAGGTTAGTCTTACATTTATATGTTTCCTTCATGCTAGTAGTGTGCCTTGGCTGGAATGTGAATGTAGTGTGTTTGGGTCAATCTGTAATAAAACGGTTGTATATGTTCAACTGTCGATGCAATATGTTATTACTATTCATTACAACAATGCAGTGTATCTGAAATAAAGAAAAGAAGAGGAGTACGAGAGAGATTGAGAGAGGAAAAATGAGAAAGATATAGAGAGAACATGAGAGGTAGAGAAAGGTATTTAGAGAGAGAGACAAAAACGAGCGCGAGCGAGGCAGAGAATGGAGAGAGATGGAGAGAAACAAGAGCAGTGAGTGAGGAAGAGGGAGTGAGAGAAAGAGAGAGAGCGGACGGGGGGGGGGTGAAAGAGATTGAGAGAGACAAGAACATTGTGGTCTAGCAAGAGAGAGAAAGAGAGAGAGAGAGAGAGAGAGAGCAAGAGGGGGAGGGAGAAGGGGCAGTGGAGAAAGGAAAGAGAAAGAGAAAATTAAAAGCATGTGACAGAGACTGTGGAGCCAATGGGAAGAGAGAGAGAGAGAGAGAGACATACTAACACTGGGCATCACTCATCATCCATATCTATTTTATGAAGTAGGAGACAGAGTTTACTGTTCATAAGAACAGTGACAAAACTACTGCGATATGAGATGTAACACTATGCAATCAGGAGCCGGTCAGTTTTTGAGCATATAGAATTAGTGGTCTCACATTAAATCTTATTGATTTCCCTCACTGTCGGTGAAAAATCTTGTGTGCTCTACACTGAGTAGAAGCAGAGATACTGGAGTTTTAACAAAAGACGATTGGTGTGACCAGATTGCGCAGCTGGATTTAGTGAGAAAATGGTCGATCAGTTTCCTTAACCATTTAGATCATGTGCATAAATCACAATTTGTGGGTTTATAATCAACATACTTCATCAATATTTTACTGGAAGAAAATTCTGTCTGGGAAGGAGAGGAACACCACAACACACAATTTGCATTAAAAGTTCACTCTCTGATAAAAAGCTATGATTTCTCGGTCACCTGACTTTGAAGAGTTTCTGATTTCGTTGTGTCGCATCCCATAATATTTTCTATCAAAATTGTTGGAAGGCATTAAACCTGTCCTATTCAATCGCGATCGAGCTACAGTTATGAAAAAAAAAACAACAAACAAACAAAAAAAAAAAAAAACAACAACAACAACATGTTTTTTTGCTAACGATAGCCTGTCCTATAATAATTCCACCAAAGTAGACCCAAATTATGTTTTAAAATTATCTATACCCATATGATAACATCTGTCAATACATACAGTATGATCTTGATTATAACTGAGTCTGTTAAAGAGACTCATTATTAATGAGTTAATATCATCATTATCCTACAAGCACAGAACATTATAATAATCCTTCATCTGATTGTTCATGTTTGAGAATTATTATTCAGTGTCAATATTTCTTTATCTTATTTAATAATAATATTTTTATTATTATTTGCATAATGTCCGTCACAACGTTTGCTATGTCCAGTTGTATATCTTTATGTGCTGTATGTAATAATAGTTTGTATATAATGTTATTCTTTATTAACTCTAATACACTATATATCAACATGTCCGGTGTGCCAAGCGTCCCTTGTTGAGCATATGAGAGACCATTGTGTGTCATTGTATAATGTACTGCACAGCATATTATTATGGTCTTGTGTGTCACAGCGTCCTGCTCGTTGCTTATCCTGTAAGTTTCACCAGCCTGTTCTTATGCTATCCCAGTCTCCTAAATGTCACACTATCTTTATGTCACAATGCTCTTATATCACAATGCCCTCAAGTCACATTATACTTATGTTACAATGATAGTAGTGGATGAGCGCATGAGAAGCTGAGTATAGTCCCGGCCTTAGAGGGCATGGCTCTGTGTCCGTAGCGAGCAGTATGTCAGTCCTGTACGACGTCATGTCACCTCTTGACGTTCGGGGCGTGACCGTTCCCTTAGTAGTAGTGACCGGATGCCGGCATCACTGTCCACCTATGCAGGCTGTATCATAGCAATGGAACTTCTCATGCTGTGGATGTTTTGTCCTGATGGCACGGTATGAATGTTGATTATATCTTTGAGACACTCTGTAGATTTTGATTGAATATTGATGTCACGACCTGATGCTGATTAATTCTTGATGTCACATTGTGAACGTTGATTATATTTTGATGTTACGTTATGGGTATTGGTTAAGTCTTGATGTCACGGCGTGGATGTTGCTTAAGTTCTGTCATGGCGTCTATATTGATTATATCTTGATATGACGTTGATTGAGTCTTGATGTCACGCTCTGAATGTTGGTAATGTCTTGATGTTACTTGCCAATGTTAGTTATGTCTTGATGCCATTCTGTAGATGTTGGGTTAAGTCTTGATGTTACGGCGTGGATCCTGCAGAGGTCTTGATGTCACTACGCTTCGGACATATTCTATGGCTCCTATTTGTTGCTCGCCATATATAGATCGTTTACTTTATTATGTGGTTGAAAAGATATCTATATTCCTTGTTTTGCTTTTTTTCCACTTTGATTTTCTTGAATTTCTAGTATTTACATTGACAATTTTTCCGTGCTGAAGGATTATAGACTGATATTACCTTCATCTATTTTAAAGAGGTATTATTTTGCTGATAGTCCATCGAAATACATACCACGTAAAATGAAAGCCGATCATCTATAAGTTTTTTTTTCTTTCTCTGACTGACTGAACAATAACTCTAAGCATGGAGCTTATAACATACTAGTTTGGGAAAGGTGCTACAATCGACAAGAAATGATAAATCTGTTCAACAGTCAGATATAAAGCACAGCATAAGTTCATTGTCATAATATAAAAATGCCTCATGCTGGGTTGATCATATTTGGTCAGTCATGGGTTAAAAAATATTAAATTGTCATCCAATATGGATTGATATTTCTTGATCTTTTTGGGGTTCACGTTCAGTAAATTAGAGTATAACAAAAGAGATATGTCTTAATTTATTTTGTTCGTACACAGTCCAGCTTTAATTTCAACTATTCTCTCATGTATGAGAATTCTTTCATCCTGCAATCAACAGTTATATTTTTGTTCAATCAACTAACACAAATTGAATGTATTTTATGCTTGCTTTGCTTGTAAATAAACTGTAAATGGGACACTCACATCCTTGTCAGATTATTTTGAGTTTTATCCATTTATTTATTTATAAATTTTATTTTTGCGTCCACTGCTAAATGTTCAACTGTCTTAGCACTTATAAAACTTATGAGATTTTGTTGTGTAAAAGTGACTGATGATCTGTTTAAAAAGAAAAAAGAATGAGCAAGATAGAAAACATTTGTGCTTAAGACTGACCAGTACTGATAAGTGAACAGAGAAGGAAGCGAGAGTGCACGTATCAAGTCTGAGGATGTGGAAGAGAGAGAGAAAGCGCGTGAGAGAGAGAGAGGAGAGAGAGAGAGAGAGAGAGAGAGGCGAGAAAGGGGGACAGAGAGAGAAAGAGAGAGAGAAAAAGAAGGGACAATGACATATGGATAGACAAAACGTCCATATGTATATATATTAAGAGAGAGAGAGAGAGAGAGAGAGAGAGAGAGAGAGAGAGAGAGAGAGCGAGAGCGACCCCTAGATAGACCCGCTCCCACATTCAGAAATCTATAGAAGGAACAAGCTTAGTTCTTTCTATAAGTGTTATCAAATTTTCAAAGAACACAAGTGGCTTTAACATGGCTGGTCATTTACGACACGTGACATAAACAAAACAACACACATCCACACACACACGGAAACCCACGCGCATACACACATACACACACACACACACAGAGAGAGAGAGAGAGCGACAGAGAGAGAGAGAGAGAGAGAGAATGTATATCCTAGAGTGAGCAAATCTGGAAACCAAACCAAAGTGATTCTTTACCCAGTACTCATTTATTTCATCATCCAGCCATTCAGTTAGAATCAACACAAAACCACACTTTGTACAAGGTACAATATATACCTATCTAGAACTGGACCGCTCTTTTGATCAGAGCATCTTAAACTTCAGTCATGCAAAATAAATTCTTAATATAAACAACAGTTCAATCTAGTGCTTCATACAGTATAAGATATGTGGCTTGTCTCAGAAATAAAGAAAATACATGAAAATATATAAATTAAAGAAAAAATTGCCGCTCAGAAGCTGTGAAAGTCAGAATGTGTTTAACAGAATATTACATATAAGGAATAAATACCATTAAAAATGACTGCAATTAACAACAAGCAATCGTTATTTGTAATGTCGTTAGAAGGATCCGGTCAATTTTCTTATGATGCTAACGAGCATAACTATTTAGAACTAACTCAGTGTTTGTTTGTTTGTTTGTTTGTTTTTTGTTTTACAACTTAGGCACTTTCAAAGTAAATATTATATTGACAGAGAGAGCTCATTACTCCAGTCAAAGAAAATCATCTTCTATAGATAGTCAGAAATGTTATAAATAAATAATAGTTTGCATTTGATATCTGTGTTTTTGGTTTCTTCATTCATACCAAGGGTGGGAAAACTTCCGAAGACTTTGAAGGTACCAACAAATTGAAGCAGATCAGATCTACTCACCTTTTATTTAAACTTAACATTGTCAAAATGTTACCAGTGATGATTTTTAGACCTCTAAGCCGTCCTCCTTCTCAGTGTGGGAAAAAATAATTTACTTATGTTTAGTGCATCTTCTATTATTCTCAGGTGCAGTAAAACTCGTTTTCATCACATCTTGTCTTGTCTGGGACACCAGTCTCTCTGCATGTATAAATTATTACTGAAATACTCAAGGAATCTTCAGTGATGCTGGTCGAGGTTTAATTATTCTTCTTTTTCCTCTTGGGCACACACTTAGGTATGCCTTTCCCGCTCCACTTTCGGTTGGCCTTACACTTGGAGCCCGCTCTCCCCACCCGCTTGAAGCCTTTCTTACAGCGGAATGCACAGCGAGTTCTGAAGGGAATGCGTGGTAACATGCAGGCTGGTGGGTAGAGGTAGCCGTTCTCTGGGATTTCCATCCTCTCACAGGGTAAGGCTGGCGGAAAGAAATAAGCGAGAATTCGTCCAAGGTTAGTAGTATATGAAAATGTTGAGACATCAGTCAGTCCAATGTCTATGATTAACAACTCAGAAACTCTGGCTTGACTTTATTGCTCCCCGCCTTTCTTTGGGATGATAAAAATGAATACATTTATGAAAAATATTCTTTCTTTCCTTTTTTTTTTTTTTGTCGTATTGAACCCCCCCCCCCCCCCAATGGGTCACTGAGTTTCTATTTCATGTTGAATTAAAGTGTGTCCCGCTATTTGCAGTCTTTGTGTTACTGAGAATTATTGAAATTTCTGAGCTAGCCAATTACGGAGTGTCTATCTGGACCTAGTATTGCAATGAGGAAGCATGGGCAAATAAAAAAGTAGCACCACATAATAAAGGCGAAACAATAGAGTATTGGCTCGCACACGGGAGCGTCTGTTCGATGTGTAACATAACTAACGATACAATAACTTTCTTACGCACGGACAGAAAGAAAGAGGTGTATCAATAGCCCCAAATAGACTCCAGGTCTAACTGGGCCATTAGGCTCAAACAGACAGAGCCAAAATATTTACGCAGTGAATTATACCGTTCTTTTGTGGAATTCAATCAAAAATATCTGAATAAATGAAAAAAAAAAAACGAACAAACACACTTAATGTCTCAATGTCACTCTATCAGACTATGAAAACTCCGCAGTTCCATTGCCTGTCATAATGTTTGGATTATTGAGCATTAATTACCTAATTTGAAAGATCAAAGTAATGTTTTCTTTGAGAAAGTTAAAATGCCGGCCGGCCAATCATCCTCCAAAATGGCAGAAACTTTAACTTCTTGAATGTTGGAACGGTTCAGATCGTAAGCTTCAATGTCCTTGTGAATGTTACCAAACATTCATAAATAAACTAACCTTTACAAGTTGGGTCTTCACCTGTCCAGGTAAAGTTTGGCTGGCACGTTCTCTCCTTGTCACCCAGGAGTACCAGAGCTCCCCTGCACTTGTAGGTACACTGGGTGCCTGGCGGGACGTGATCACCTTTCCGCATCCTCTGACACTCGTAAGATGTGAACTTGGCAAACTGGGGCGCCAGCAAAATCGGACATTTGGTCGCCGTACAGGTTGTGTTGTCCGGGTTTAGAATGTAACCTTCCTTACAGTCACAGTAGTAAGATCCGTTGGTATTGACGCATTCTTGCTGACATTTACCTCCTAGGTCTGCATTTTGACACTCGTCAATGTCTCGACAAGATTCGCCCAACTCCGGTTTGCCGTAGTGACCGGGAGGACAAAAACAGCCTTTGACAGATTTCGTGATTGTCCCGTTGGTCGTCATACCAGGGGGACACGACTCGCAGCTGACTACAGAGTCGTCAATTCCTCGGTAAGTTCCCTTTGGACATTCGGTGCAATGACGACCCCGCTTGTAATAGCCGGCGTGGCAGTCACACCTGAAGGAGCCAGGTAGGTTGATACATCTCTGGTCACACAGGCGGCCCCGCATACATTCGTCAATGTCTGGATGTAAGGCAGAAGGGTTTTTAAAAAATTAGAAGAAATCAGGAAGGAAGTGATAGGAGGGAAGGTTAGAAAAGATACACAGATAGATAAAAAGAAAACAAGTTTAAAGGAGAGAGACAATGGAA
>JBCAUA010035934.1:0-12125 GCA_038406235.1 Peronia verruculata | reverse complement strand
TACAGGAACGGGATTTCGCGAGATTTAGGCTGAGTAGCCAAAAATAGAGGCGCGGATTTCGCAGCACATAGTATATAATATGTTGTTTGTGTCATGTTAGTCATGAGCTGTGGTGCACGTACGGAATAACCTGGCAGTAGTTGCTGCTGAAAGAAAGATGACAAGAATCTCATAAGTTGTAGACTGGCTGCTCTTGGTCCGACAGCAGAACAACTCGTGAGTTCATTTCTCTGTTTAAGAAAATTGATGAGTTGGATGTAGTAACTGTTTTGTACATAGAAGATAAGACAAAATGATTTTCAAAATATACCTGTTTAGGCACGTGACAGGTGAAATGACTACAGTATATGGTAGATTTACTATCCCTTTTTCACATGACATATATATATCTCCAAATCGTCCAAAATGGAGATAGGACAACAAAGAACAGAGCTCGCGAAATCTCATAGCCTGTCTGAGTGAGTCGTGAATCACAGGGTTTGAGCAGAGGCAGTGGGGATTGAAATGACCGTGAGAAAGGCAGTCTGATGGCGATGTTTGATTGTTTGTTTGTTTGTGTTCAACGACACATCAGCACGGTTACGGCACTACTGTGTCAAACACGGTAAGATAGGTTTACACGTCAAGAGGAAGAGAGGGAAGAAAGCGGGACAGAAGACAGGAGCAAGGAGAGAGAGAAGCGATGTCTCCCCTGGAATGTTGAGGATGACACTCCTTGGGAGACACCCCGGCGGGCTTACATCGCCTGTAGGTGGGAGCAGACAACCCTATTTATAAACCCCTGGTCCCTGCCGGGGGGGGGGGGGGGTGATAGCGATGTAGGAGATCATTCCCTCTAAGTGGTTAAATGACGTAATAGACCGGCCGATATCGATGTTTTTACACAGCAGAAATTGAAAGAACGTTAGTTCCAAAATAGCAAAATATCGCTCTTAAATTTGCAGGGCATAAATATATCAGAAGATTGTGAGAAAAATATTTAGATTTCATTCTAAATTGTTGACTTTCATGGGCCATTTTTCTCAAATTTTTAGCCGGTACCGAGAGATATACACGGCTCTTCAATTAGTAATAATGTCTAGCCATTGTTAAGCTAGCTGAAAGTGAATACATCACAGTTTTATATGATAGCGATAACTCACAATGGTGAACAGTCGATACACGGCTACCTCTTCCTCTTTTTTGTTGACAAGCTTGTGTTTCCTAGGCAGTTTCTGACATGAAATGATTTACTTCGCCAGTCTGGCTGTCTGAAACAGCGAATGCAATGTGAGATAGAGAGCAGTGCAAATTCGCTGCGAAATCATGAATGATAATACTAAAAAATGTGAAAACTGATTGAAACGTGAAAAACACGACCGGAAACATTAAAAAAAAGACAGACAGACAGACCAAAGAAGATGAAAAGCTGTCCACTCCACTCACACCCACGCAGACAAACATCAAGTTCATAATAATAAAATTTTTTTGACAAAAAATTCTTACCTCATCAATTATTTTTTTTTACCAAACTAGAAAAAAATCAGAGGATAGTCTTCCGTATCTTCCCACGCCTGCCTCTGTCTTTCTGCGCCTGTCTTCATTTCTCTCGTTTGGGTTATGTGTTTGTTTGTCTGTCTGTGTGTCTGTGGGTGGGATGGAGGGGGGGGGGTGGTCTATCTGTCTGGCCAATTATTTTTCTGTCTGTATGGCTGATGGGCGCCTTCTCTCTACCCCCACCCCCCTCCTTCCAAAGTCACTTGTTTGTCTTTTCCATATGGGCTGAGCGGCCGAAGCAACAAGAACAACACAAAAATCATAAAACAACAAGGATTTACTGTCTCCAGGGACGCGCACTCATCTTCAAACATTTGCCACACAGGAGCTGCAGCCACATGCGGGTGTAATCATCAAACAAGTGTTAGAATTTGGGGAGTGAAAATTTGGGGCAAAATAAACAAACCCATTAAGGTTAAGAAGAGAGAGAGAGAGACACACAGACAGACACTCAGAGGGGAGAGTATGAGGACATACAGAAGAAGAAGAAAGAAAGAAAGAAAGAAAGAAAGTGCCTTTAAACTGATGATGTTCTTATTCAGCTTCCGACCCCAGTCTCAATTAGAGGTAGAGGGAATTGCCGATGACGTGACCAACATTCTCATCTTCGGAGTTACGGGAATGACCGGCGGGGCAGTAATGGATGCAGCCTTGGGGTGTGCGTGGTTCAAGGTCACAGGTTTTACCAGGGCCACCCATGGTGAAATGTACGAGGATCTAATCTCTAAAGGTTAGTCACCTTCTGGCAATAGAGAAGGTCATCATCGATTAATTGTTCACCTAAATTATTATCACACACAGGGGACAGTACAGGTATTTGATATGTGTGTGTGTGTGTGTTTTCCCCCAAAGGTGTTCACCAATTTATGTGTCCCACATTTTATATTAGTGGCCACATACTATATTGTGTAACTTACAGGAAACCTGTCTGCAGAATCCTACGTCATTGGCTTGTTAGGATATGAAAATTGAATCAAAACATTTTCGCAGAAAATCTGAGTATTATATATGTATATGTATATTGAGAAAATTTCATATTTTGCCATGAGGTGTGGCAATCTTTGGTAGAAGCTTGAAGTTGTTTGGAGGCCAGATGAGATAACCACCCGCAAGAGGTTGAAAAGCGTAAAGAGAAGCGTGAAGTGAAAATAGACCCTTTTGTCAATAGGTGGTCATTCTCGTGTGAGTCTGTATAAACTAAAAAAATTTTTTTAAAAATTATACTTTCATTGGACTGTCCTGAACGGCAAAAACGGGTCCTGGAGGATGTATAATTTACCCTCACCCCCTCTTTTTTCCATTAATCGCCTTTATTCGTTGATGTAAACGAACGGGATCACATTTAAAAGAGAACAAGATATTGCAAGAAAACTTAATGCCCAGGCGCATATTGAATTGCATGAAGATAAAAAAGGAAGAGGAGACAAATAAAGCAAATCATTTGGCATAGAAAGTAGAAAGATGCTTTATATATTTATAAAGTATTACTAAATTTGACGAAGGGAGCCCAGAATTCAGCGCAACAACAAGCAATTGGCGAGACTCCACTTCTCGCGGAACATTCTTAGACAACACACACACACACGTGTTTTTAAGTTGTGCACACCCCCCCCCCACCCCCATATTTCAAATTCTGGGCCCATCAATCTGTTTAAGTATGTGTCTGCTATCTCTTGCACCATAAGACATTATTTCCAGTAATCCAATCCAGTGACCACAAAAGAACAGAGCAGTGGAATAATGAGCTAAATAAATGAGCCACTCACACGAGAATGACAGCCTATTGACAAAAGGCTCTATTTTCACTTCACGCTTCTCTTTACGCTTTTCAACCTCTTGCGGGTGGTTATCTCATCTGTCCTCCTAACAACTTCAATCCTCTACTAAAGATTGCCACACCTCATGGCAAAATATGAAATTTTCACAATCGCAATATACATTGAAAGTAATAGGTGGCTAGGAAGACGTAAACCGACTGAAGAAATGAGACTGATGGCTGAATTTATCTTTGCAGGTGTGAATGTGGTGACAGGAGATATGAACATGCCTCACACCCTGGCCGGGGCCATGAAAGACATTGATACAGTGTTTCTGACCACTACTTACTGGGAAAGTATGAATGTAGAACGAGAATTCACTCAGGTGATTACCTTGCACATCACTCCTATAATAGTCCCAGGGCAAATGGGAACTGGGTGGGGTTCTGTTTCTGAAATGTTGAGTGGTAACCATCAAAAATCCCCCCCCCCCCCCGGCCCTATTTTTACTCGCTATTTGGCTGATTAGACCTAGACTCTTTCTCACTAAGCTGTTGCGGTCAAAATGAGAACAGTGAGGTACTGCATCCTCCCGTCCCCGCTCGTAGATCGATTCATTGCATGTAATGTTTATCATCTTGAATAAGGCCTAGTACAGAGGTAATACATGTCCAGTATTTCATAGCATGAAGAGGTGGGAGGAGTATTGGAGGGTGACGAAGCTGCTTGCGGTGGCGATCGTATTGAATTGAAAATGAATGTTCAGGAGGCAGGGTTGGAAGCGGTGGACATCGTTAGTTTACATGACAGTGAAACTTAAACGGCCGATGACAATGGGCGTCGATAATAATACATGTGTTACATTAAAAAATTCAACCAAAAGCTGGGTCGATCTCACTGAAAAGGAACGGAAAAGATTAAATTTGATGCTCGATGAAATAATGCGTAAAGGGAACTAACCATTATTAAAATGCCAGACAATATGTCATTCCATAGAAGTAGTAGTGCTACTTTTAGTTTTGTTGTCTTTAGTGACATACGGGTGAGTCAAACTAGGGATGAGTCGATCCTATTTTTCCTCCCTCACCAGCATCGACTCATCCGCATTCCACTGTATCTCGATAAGCTTTGAACGTGCGCAAGTGTCTGGGTTTGGGTAAACCTCTCCTTACCTTGTCCATTCTGTAATACCGTTTGCTTCTCGGATCTTCTCCTTGTCACTGCATTTATTTGCTGTCGGAGTGTTCTTTGAAGGATGGCGTGGAAATATAATGCCATTGCTACAGGGTCAGTTTCGTTTTCTTGTAGTGAACATCAGGTCTTCCCACTGTTGTCTTATGTCACTCCAGCGCACACGTCCTTGTTTATAATGCATTCAGAGTCTTTTAGATATCTGATCTGCAGCTTGAGTCGTTCTCTGGATTCCCCATACTACACCTGCTTAATGAAATCTAAAGATCATAATATGAGTGGATGCAAAGAAAGGATCCGTTTCTTCTAGGCAGTTTTAAGTGTGAAAACAGAATGAAATGTAGTTGTTTTTTTAATTTTATTTTCAGTTTTCACATAAACATCTTTCCTAAAGAAAACGCAATTTGTTTGCATTCGTTGAATTTCAGCAGGAGTTAATAGCTTCACACAGTTATCACTTAACGAGCACAAAGAACCACACACGTTAGCTCTGCACACGGATGAACGTACTAGGTCTATGTTTGTGCAGTTCTGTGCAGATTCCTGTGCGGTTCTAGCCAATTCGTGTCACAGATCATTAATGGATAATGAAGCAACATAAAAAAAAAAAAAGCAAATTTTCGACGTCTTGAACGGAAAATGATACAAGTAGAACCACTATACAATAAGTAGGACAACTGTACGTGACATATGACATACCCGCGCAATATCTGTGACTGGGTAACGGGAGCCACTCGTGGAAACAAAATCTAAGAAACAGAGCCAAAATAGATTCTGAAGGTGAAAAGAAAAATCAGAGGTCATAGGGCTTCTTTTAAATTTCGGTATAATGTATAAACAGAGCACTTTGTGAGCGATTTTCTATTGGAAAACCATGACTAAATAATAAGAAAATGGAAACGGACCTTTCCCGATCAAATGATCTGTTGTGCTCTCTTTTTCGTTCTCTACCAAGAGAGGAGCGTGCTTTGTGATACTTATCTTTATCTGAATAAAATTTTTAACTAATGTTACCACCTGTTAATGTCGTACTATATTGAACAAATTCCGGTTCTGATATCATAACTTTGGAAAACAAACAAAACAAAACAAACAAACCAAAGCATAATTCACAAGATTTCCTTGAAATGGAGACTAAGAAGATATTTAGTTCAATAAACAGAATCTTCCTCAAATGGTTTACGAAGTGACTATACTCCGATCCCCCCGATAAATAGGGAATGGACTATACGTCAATCCCGTTCACCGGATGTACATGTTAGTGCTAGGGTGGACTTATGCTGGTCGAAGGTCTCATACATGCTAGAGTTAGAGAGGACCGTCACTCGATCGTCGGGCCTACATGTTAGCGTTAGGGTGGACTTGCGCTGGTCGAGGGTCCCGCCAGCGAGATTGTTTTATTCTTTGGTATCCCGTAGTGTTAGTCCGGTACTGGAATATAGCCACGGCCAATGGCCTAAAGTAACTGTGAAACAAAGAGGTCAGCAGTTTTAAAAAAAAAAAAATCTTTTATGTGCAGGGTCTCAATGTAGTGAAAGTTGCCATGGAGAACGCCGTAAAACACGTGATTTATGCAGGCACAGACTATTCTATCATGAAGACCAAAGAAAGATGCAAGTACTTGGAGGGCAAGGCTAAAGTGGAGAACTACCTTGTGTCTGCAGGTATGCCATTTGCTCGATGAATATTAAGTGTTATTTGAATTTTGCCCCCCCCCCCCCCTTCCCTGTGCAACTGAGTTTGACACTTCTAATACATAGACATCATAGACATATTATGATTATCAGAGTGTTATTTGCCTTGTGAATATCTCGTCTAGTCACCTGTTGTTCTGCCAGTTTGACAAGCAGTAATCATGTCTTTTGTTACATTTGAGATAAAAAGAACGGTAAAAGAACGATACTAAAAATAGTGAAAGGAATGACACGCATATTTCAGATCATCTATTATTTAATTGTATACACGTGCAATATCTTTCTATGGATCTGTCTATCTAATTGTTCATTTGAATGAATGTCTGAGTCTATTTGCTCATCTGACTGCTTGTCTGCCTGCCCGTGTGTACGTCTGTTCCTCTGTCTGTCTGTCTGTCTGTCTGCCTGTCTTCACTATATTTAGTTCTTACTCTCTATTCTCTCACTGCCTGCTGGGAAGTTCACATAAGCTAATTATTATATTTTATTGCAATCCTTTTACTCCTCTAACTTTACATAAAACTCTTTCTCACGTTTTGAGACAAACTGCAGTGAACCCTCAATAAAGATGCTCAGCTAATTTGGAATTAGTCGATTTCTGTTACTGTACGTTATAATGAATCCTAAATTGGTTTGTTCCTTTGTTTCAGATCTGCACATTAGAAAGACTGTATCCTTAAGCCTTCCTGAGTGCAATAATATAATCTGATATTACTTTTCATATTTTGTGCCCTCGAGGATGCTATTTCTGTTGAGGGTTTATGAGACAAAATGAGATTAGCTCTAAATTCTCATATATTAGTTTCTGTTGGTCTCTGTGTTCCCCCCTCCCCCCTCCCCTCTAGTATTGTTGAGCAGTACCTTGGGCCTCAGTTAGCCTTAAACTAGCTTGACTCTTCGCCACCGCTTCTTGAAAAAAGGAAACTATCTTCTCACTGTTTAATGTGATTTTTTTTTCAGGCATACCGTATACTGTTGTTCATTTGGGATTTTACTTCGAGAATCTACTCAGTGTTTTCAAACCTCACAAAACTGGCAGGAATGAATTTGCAATAGGTTGGTGATTTCTTTCATGAACAAGATAATTACTTCAAATATCCACCGGGACCTTCTTAGTTCCAATTTGCCATAATAATTGTGACGACGAGGTTCCTTCATGAGCATTAAAAGTTATGGTTGTCATGCAGTAGGGAGTTACAAGGGAAGAATAACTCAGAGATTTCCATGTGGTCTAAAAAGCATTAAGAAAAAAAGATAACAGGGAAAGATTTTTAATTTATTTATTCCAACATGGAACAGGGGAATTTCTAGATTTCAGTGAGAATAACATTTTTTAACAATAATGTGGTTTTCAATAAATCTATAAGGTGGGAGTGGGGGGGGGGGGGAGGGAGGGAGGGGAGGGGCATATCTTTGTATATGGTACATGAAGTAGAAAACTCCTCAGGTGGAGCGAGACAGGTGACCGTGTCATGCTCAGAGGAAGAATAGGTCTTTTCATGAGATGTTTCGGCCTTTAATGTCTTGACATCTTTTAGAATCCCGGCTACTCCTGGGTCATGACTCCCGATGTCCGTCACCAGCATTTTTTTTTTTTTTTTTGTTTGCTTGCTTGTTTCCCCCACGGACTTTCTGGGATTCGAACTAGTCCCCTTGGTTTTCAAACTAGATGTTGTGTGACCGAGGTGTTCTAGCCATTGCGGGTCATTGTTTTATACCATACCTTATACTATTTAAATCTACCATCCGGCAAGAAGCGGTGTAGAGGTCACATCATTCCTTTTTACACAACATCAGATCGGAGGAGGTCTCTATTACTGTTGTTCGCTGATGCAGGCGCCTCTTATGCCCCGGCCACTATAGCGGAGCTTCTTCAGTAAAGAATATATGCTTTTGAACCACCGCAACCCCTTGCTCCCACGTATCCCGCGAATATCTTTGCCGTCATGCCGGCTCTGTGCAAGTTCGTCAGGAGATCTTGGCACTTGGCGGAACTGCTAGTTTGAAAAAGATATCTGCGACATATAGATAATTTCGCAGTCCTCGAGGTAAGCACATGTCCGGCCTCGATATTCTCGCCGCCATCCTGTCAATTTGGTATGTCCCAGTCGCTTGCCCCTTCCAATATTCTTCGTGCCGGGGTATTTGCAGGGGAAGTTGGTGATAATATTCTTTGACTTTTGGACGAATGTTTTTTCCCTGGGCTCATCAGATTTCTCTCTTTCCGTCGGTGCCGATGCAACTGTTTTTGCCTGCACTTCAAGGGCGCGGTTATGTCGTCAGGTATATCTTCTACTGGCCAGGCCAACTATGCAACCAGAGAGAACATGTTTTAATGTCTGTTTAACGTCTCCTTCATAGAGTGGGCATTCGTCGCTGGTCTGCATCCTCCATCTAAAGGGGTTCAGTTTTGTGGGAAGCACATCGAATGCGGGCACGGATACAGAGGGCCAGTTTCACGGGTGCCGTTTGCCAAATGTCCCTCCATGTCATCATTCTGTGGATCACACCTTCCCAGTTTGTCTACTGCCCTTGTAACCCTGCTGCACAGCATTCTGGACTCTTTTTTCCCTCCTCCTTGTGTCTGATTTCTTTTCTTTTCTTTTCTTAAGCATTTCAATTATAAGAAAGCAGGATTATCTCGGCTTTTTATAGAAGTTGCCAATTTTTGATGTGGAATTTTGTGGGTAGAAATTTGGAATTTGGAAATTTTGTCCATCGATTCTTGAGCCCTGGAGATAAATTTAAAAACAAAAGTGTCTTCATACTAGTCCAGAAGAGGTTCAGAAATGCTGTGAAAACATCAAAATCAATACCAGGAGCCGATTGTGGCACCGACCATGCCCCAGTCATGTGCAGAATCCAGGTAAAACTAAAGAAACAGAAGAAACCAAAGAATCACCCACAGCTCCAAATGGAACTATTAAAATTAGATCAACAGCTAAAAGAAAAATTTTCTGTGATAGTGACAAACAAATATGAGGCTCTTGAAGACATCACTGAGGCGGTGGAACTATAGGATAAAATGAAGGAGACACTTATGGGCATTACAGAGGAAATCACCCCCCCCCCCCCCCAGCCAAAAAAGAACACAAGAAAGGGATGAATAAAGAAATTCTGGACTTAATGGAACAAAGACGAAAGCTAAAAAAGAATTAAGAAGAGTACAAAAATCTAAACAACCAGATTAAAAAGAAATGCAATCAAGCAAAGGAAAATTGGACAAATGAACAGTGCCAAGAAATAGAGCAAAACCAAAATGAAAACAGCAAATGCATGCATTCTCAAATGAAAGAACTTAGTGGAACCAAAACCAGATGCAACAAAGCAAGTTGTACCAAATCAAAAGAAGGAACACTGCCTATGGACAAAGAAAAAAAATGGTATCTTAAATAGATGGTCAGAATATGTTGGAGATCTTTTTAAGGAAGCAGAGCAGAAAAACCGGAAATCAAGAACAATAAGGAAGGTCCACCCATCCTAAAGGCAGAATAGAAGCAGCAATAAAAAAAAAAAATGAAACAAGGAAACGCAACATGACCAGATAATATACAATAGAAGTAATCACATCTCTAAAAGATATAGGAGCAGATATGACAACAAAACTTCTGAATACAATAATATAATGAAAGCGGCAAAAATCCGAGATGACCTATGTAAATCGGTTTTCATTGCAAATAACACCAGAGGCCACAGAATCTGAGTTATATATAACAATCAGTTTAGTGAGTCACTTTACAAAAAATACTGCTAAGGGTATTGATGCTTCGAATTCGAAAGAGCTTTAAGACCTGAAATATCCAAAACGCAACTCGGTTCTGTACCTTATAAAGGTACCAGAAATGCCATCTTTACATTATCAATGCTCATGGAGAGGTGCATAGAAGTTCGAAAAGACCTACATCTGTGCTTCATAAATTTTTCTAAGGCTTTTGACAAAGTAAAACACGAAGAATTATTTACAGTATTGGAAAAACTAGATATCGACGGCAAAGACCTGATGATTATACAAAATCTTTACTGGGATCAATGTGTAGCTGTAAGAATTGAGCGAGAACATAGTGAATTCAAACCAGTTAAAAGAGAAATGAGATAGGAATGCGTGATGTCACCCAATCTCTTCAATCTATACAGCGAGATGATCCTCACGAATTTAATAAAAGACATCCCCGACCTCGAAGTAAACGGGCAAAACCTTAACAACCTTAGATATGTTAGAATCAGAACAAAAACTCCACAGACTTTTGGACATAGTTCTTATAGAAGGTGAAAAAATAGGACTATCTCTCAATGTGAAAAAGACACAAGTTATGGTCGTCTCCAAAATTGCAAACAATCTAAAATGTAATGTGATCAGCACAGGAGAGAGAATGAAACAAGTTATAAAATTCAAATATCTGGGCTATCTGATAATACCAGACGGTAGGAGCCTGTAAGTAAAATAAAGAAAAGTATCGTAATGGCCAAAGATTTGTTCAAATAATAATAATAATAATGCTGATCAATGCTAATAAGATCAATATTAATGAACAGGAATATATCACTTGCCGAGTGAGAGTCGTGAAACCATATGTATGGTCAATTCTTTTGTACGGATGTGGATGCTGGACAATGAACAAAGAACTAGAGAGGAAACAAGAAGAAACAGAGATGTGGTTCATCAGAAGAATATTGAGAATATCACGGAAAGAGAAAAAATCGAACGAGTCCGTGCTGAAAGACTCAAATCTGAAAATATCACCAATCGAAACGATAAGAGTGAAGCAACTGAAATTTCTAGGACACATCTGAAGTCACAGGAGCCTAGAATGTCTAGCTATCACAGGGAAGATAGGAGGTAGAAAAAGTAGCGATAGACAGAGAAAAACCTACACAGAAAGTCTAAATTCATGGACAACAAACAAATGTCATGACAACAACTCCTTGTTGAGGTTGACTGATAACACACCAGATTGGAAAACCATGATCACAGCGTCTGTTCCAGACAAGGCAACAAATGATGATTGTATAACGTAAGACTTCGTTTAGAGATAATGAATACAGTGATGAAAAAAGCGATAAGTATTTCCTGCTATCAACCCCACCATGATCACCAACGTCTGTTCCAGACAAGGCAATAAATGATGACCGTGTAACGTAAGACTTCGTTTAAAGATAATGAAAATGAATACAGTGATGAAGTCCACATGAGAGACTTACTACTCCTCTACGTTTCTTGGCTACAAACAATAATATTCAACTCTGCTAGGTGCAATAATTGTGCTAAATCCCAGGACTCTAGAACAATATCAGACACTGCAATGTTATTGGTACGGCCTATATGTATATATGTACTAGATCTAGAGTAGGAATAAATATAAATTGCTATTTTTTTTTTTTTTTTAAACATCAAATCGAGACGTGCACGCATTGCCCGCCCTAATTTGGACATGCTGATTGCAAATCTGTAATTTTTTTTTTTTTTATTTATTATTAGAGCTATGATTTACATAATAAATTCACTTCATTTACTCTGGGCCTGAAGCCAACTTCAAAGGAAGGTGACAGCATCCGGTCGTGCTCAGCTTGGGCCTGCTGCCTGCTTAACTGCGCAAAAAAATATCAGGTGTCGCCTGATTGCTCAGTTCGGGATTTTGTGACGATAAAGTTGGCCTAATTTCTCCCTACACTCACCGTGTGAACTGTGCAAACTCAAACTGCACAGTTAGAACGGAGCAAAAACTGAGCGTGTATAGCAGGTTGCTGTGGACCACATAATGTCCCTACTCGGCCTTAATCCTTTCTTATCAGACTGAGTGAATCTGGTGATCTCCTTTTCTGTAGAGACTGTTTTGCTGCATCAACGGTTGACTGGGTGCTTTGAACGAACTGCATGCAATCGGAACACAGGGTGAGCGATTGGGGGGGGGGGGGGGGGAAGGGGGGGATCTTTTTTTCCCTTTCCCCC
>JBCAUA010035923.1:0-12125 GCA_038406235.1 Peronia verruculata | reverse complement strand
GCAGCATTAGCACAATTAGCTTATCTTAAATACAATGACGAGTCGCACACCAAAACTGATATGTCAAAATGCACACAGATGTTAGCCCAAGAAGAGTGGGAAAGTGTTGTAGGAGGACATGGCTGGAGAAGTTTGGTTGACATGACTCTCAGAACTCTAGGGGACGCTCCCTCCACCAAAGTTCTAAACATCATGGGCCAGTTATTGAAATATTCGAGAAGCCTTGCTGACAACTTGAAAGCCATGGAATTATTGGACAGATCAATCAAAATAAAACCAACAACCAGGGCATATCACCATTTGGGATTGTTGTATAGAAAGAAGTGCATCGAATTTGAGAGAAACAATAAGCCTATTGCCGGTAGCATATTTAGAACATCGGATCGAAGAAGAACCTACTCCTCGCCTGGCGCCATTGATGAATCCGTCTCTTCAGTTTTACTCACTCTGCGACGCCTTCTGAAATGCGTGCATGACAAAGTCAAACCTTTTCAGGTCAACAACCCATTTGTCAAAATTGCCATCGAATACTACGGAAGAGCTGTTGAAATCAGCCAATGGGAAAATAGGCCAGCAGTATATGACCTGGCTATGATGTACATACAAATAGGGATGTACAGAGAGTCGAAGCAGTGCTGTCAAAATATCATTTCTGGAAGCGGATCTTCTCTAATGAATGAATACCCACTTCATCTGGTAAACGCATACAATTTGTACGGACAATGCTGTGTCCTAGAAGCAGAGGCGCAAACCAATAAACAGCTAAAAGAATTTCTCTGGGAGGAAGGTGAAGAAAAACTGATGCGATCTCTGGAGGTGGCTGCCAGATTGGCGGGAAAAGTGCCTGAGCTCGCGACATGTGTTACCCAACTGTGGGGTGCGTTTGACAACTTAGAAAAACGGTTCAAGTTCACAGGCAGTAAAGCTAGTGAAGAGAAGTTATTCAAGATCTGCGAACTGATTGCTGATTATCGTCGCTACTTGAAAGCTCTGGATGAAGAGGTGTGGCAAGCCGTCAGACAGTCTCCAGAGGTTCTAGAGCGCAAAGTAAAATGTTTCTTACATTACAAGGAACTGAACAAAGCAAGGGCTTGTCTTAGTTTGGGTGAGCTGAAATCCAGAGACACAGCTAGCCTCTCATGGCAGAATAGCCAGTGTGCGCGACAAGTTCTGCTTCTGTCAGCTCAACAGGCACTGAAAAGCATGTTTCAGGAGCAAATAAGTCACAGCCTTCCGGGAACAGGTGACCCTCAGATCTGGAGACAAATATTCCATGAGGCCTTTGAAGAAAATCCCGCTCTTGGCACCACAGCGTCCGCAGCCATAAAATCAGATAAGACATATAAGAGTGATGTTGTCATTTTGGATGAATCGTATGATGAAAATGGTGATCCAAATCCGCAAAGCACCAGCTTCAATGTGGCCAACATTTTGAAAAGGATAATCTCTGAAATATTTGGACTTCGTGTAACAATGGCCCACGAGGAAGTGGATCCAGGTATGTCAGTTTGGATAACTTTACAAGACAATATTTCTCAGTCTAAGGTTGTAATATTTGTATTGGCTGGCACAGGTAGAAAATCTCTGCTTGCAGAAACAAATAAAGTGTCCTTTAAGAGCAGTAGTGGTGGAAAAACTGAACAGTCGGTCATTGTGAATCAGAAAGATGATGTTACATCATTTCCATTAGGGAAGACATCAACGGAAAAAGTGGACAACCCTGGCCCAAGCGGAGACATGGGTGACTCCTACGATGAGCAAAGTCAGATGTGTAGGCTGCTATTTCAGGCTTGTGTAGTGGACTCTGCCAATCCATCTAGCCCTCGACACATCGTGTCTATTGCCTCTGACCCACAGGCATTCTTTAGATACCCCAACGTTGAACACTTGTGTCTAACACACCAGGATATTTCTGAACTGTCCAAGTTTTCTGGTGCTAACATTGTAGAATCCATCATGAAATTGTTCAAGACCATAGTGAAACAAAAAGATATAAAGTTAGATGATATCACCCCCTGAGGAACCAGTGAATTGGAAATCACTGGCCCAGAAAGAACTGTGGCATAACACTATCTGAAGAGGTAGATCTGTAATAATATTAACGTCATTTATTTCAAATGAAGCCATTGGTCAAAGGGAGAACCGCTAATTCTTTTTTTTTTGTTGTTGTTGTTGTTGTTTTTGTTTGCTTGTTGTTTTATGCTCTTTTTTTTTTTCTTCAAATAATTGAAAATCAACTATGAGTGATAAAAAAAAACAAAAAAACATAACCATAAAAAAGAAAGAATATCAAAAGGAATATCCTATGTCCGAGTTCTAATGTCGTGCATTATGTAACAAAGAAAGTGACGATTTTAATTCAAATCTTAATACATGACATCATAGTCCGTTCAGAATCCAGTGACCCAAGTAATTTTGAAAGAGTATTCATGTACAGCGCCATGAGACTGAAAAATAGCTCCTATTATCTGGCATTCTTTATATCGACTAGATCTTCTTTTTTATTCTTTTTTTTTTTTTTTATCCTTTTTTTTTTCTTTTCTTTTCTTCTTTCTTTTTTATTTCCCCTTTTTCTTTTCTTTGTTTCTTTTTTCTTTGTTCTTTTCCCCGAAATTTGATGCCGTATTTGATCAGACACATTTAAGAAGAGTATACAAAATTGGAGGTCGTAATAAAATTTTTAAAAATGATATTGTTATCTAACGGGCCTTGTCCCGCTGCTTGGTGTATAAGAGATAGATCTATTTCAAGGTCCATCCCAAATAGACAGCCAGGTCTTATTTTTGTTTATTGTCGGCGTCTTATGACTTCAGTAGGTAAGCCTTACATCCTTTCTCATTGTGGTCAGCTTATAATTTTAAAATGATATGTAGGTCTATCAAGTAAGCTGAGAAAGCTCCCTACGGGGCTGAAAAGGCTAAATAAACGACTTGAGGCCCGTTTCAAAGAGGCACTCTGCCCGAGAAATTACGTGTTTGCCACAAAGTAATTGTATGGACGTGTTGTGGGTTCGAATCCTGCCGGGGAAACGTGCCTTTTTCCAGTGACTTTAACAGTGTTTCGATTTCTTGGGTTGGGAAACCCTGGTCTCCTCGGACGACGGCGAACATCTCAGAGATCCTGTGCATACATTACATGTTACACACGCTTGAAAACATTGACCGTTAATGGGCGAAGATGCTGCTGCCCAAGAAAAATTCAATTTTTCTACCAAACAGGATTCCTCTTCAGCAAACTGGCAGCTATTTAAAGCTGTGATACTTCTACTTTTATAGAATTGAAAGACTATACTCATTTTAATAGGCCAAATAGCAATGAAAATAACAACTTGCTTGTTCTCACTTTTTCGCGAGCAACGATGATAAAATTTAACTTCATAATGAGGAAAGTGTGAGATGAGGGATCGCACTTGGAATAGATCTGGAATGTACGAGGGCTGTCCGGAAAGTAATAAGAAAACACCCATAACTTTCAGACTATTCAATATCTTTAACATCCGTAAACGGCGTGCACCAGAAAATTTAAAGCACTTTCTTGTGACTAAATATCAGCATCAGCAATAATAGTATTCTATCAATATATCAAATTAAGCATGGTGACTCCCGTTGCAGAATTTTGAAAGGCAGAGATAAGGCGCGTCGTGCGATTTTTCACATGCAGAACAAAATCCTACTACAATCCACAATGACATTGTTCCCATATAAAGTAAGAATACAAGGAGCAAAAAGGTCAGGCATGTCCTGATGCATTAATGCTGTTCGTTATTGTGGAACATTTGACCAATTGAGAGAGGCTGTGCGCCGTGACGTTTAGTAGGCATGTATTTTGTTTATAGATTTATGTGCAGGGTTATGTTCGTGTGTCATGGGGAGGAGGGAGAGAGACTGACATACATGTAAATGTAAATGTTAGATTAAAAAAAAACAGTAAATTTAGATTTCGTTTTTAAAAAAAATCAGTTTCAATGTAGTCAATCTTTCAACATAACTGGAACAGTTTCTTAGCTATATAGTGATTAATGTTTACACTTTCAACAATGTGATATGTGTATTTTGTACATTCAGGGCTGACCTCAGGCTAATATTATTGCACTCAGTCACTCAGTTATTGTACATTGTTCATCTCTTGACTGGGCTTATCTTAAAATTTGGATCGGCCCACACTTGCAGCTGACATGGAGGCTTTCTGGGCAAATCAAACCTACCTCTGTGAGGTCCAAACGTCACGGAACCCAGTGGCTGCGATCAAGTTGTCCTACTATAATTTCATGTAAATAAACAGATATCAGATTTGCTAATCTATTTCACTATCCCTGCTTGTGTAAATTCATTATTTTATTTGATATTACAATGGACTTATTATAAATATGTTTTATTGAAAACAAAAACACCCGTGCCTTTTTCGCTTTCCCTCCGAAAAAAAAAAAAAATCACTTCGTTTGGATCAGTTAGGTCTGTTGACGTCTGGCTATTACATATTATATATTATAACCTGTGCTGTGTCAGTTTTGGGATGAATAATAACCTTTGGGATGATGAATAACCTTTGGCCTAAATATACATGTATACCAATGTCATTAATTACAAAACAGTACATCAATACAATCTAGCTTCAGGGACAGGTATGAGGTATAATACTACATGTACATTTTTTTCAAGTTTTTGCTGCTGTTACTATTATTGGAGTTTATGTTGTTACCATTGTGTGTGTTGCGTTTGCTGTTGATGTTGTTGTTTAGGTAGTGGTGTTTGCTGATGATGATAATGGTGATGATATTATTATGTTTTTCTTTATTGCCCTGATGAAGAGTCAATTTGACTCCAAAAATTGGTAATTACTGCTAACGTCAATATCAAGTGTTGTATACATTTATGTTATTTGCTATTTTGAATTGTTAAGTTAGTTTCCGGTGAGACAGTCTTATTACATTTTATAAAGTGATAATGATGATGATGATTGTGATGTTGATAATTCGGTGACAGGATATGGAGACCAATCAAAATTATATGTATAGTATGTAATATCTAAATGTAAATGATATAAATATGCAGAATTTACACATCTAATAATTATAAGATTACTATAATAGTTTTATGATGTATATGTGTCTGTGTAAATATATATATAAATGTATATCTATATTTTTATAACGCAAGCAAGACTGAAAAAAAAAAAGTAGTTATTTTTGGAAGAATTCATTATCTATCGAAACATGTAATAATTAACTGGAATCCAAATCGAATAATTTTTCTGCATTGCCATCATAACAAAAATTTACATGAGGTGTTGAGTCAGGGTGTTCCTCCACGTTGAGCAGTCATCTATAAGGTCCTCCCAGGATTCAGTGCCAGTGTCCAAGAGCCCTCACATCTCTCTTGACGATGTCTTTATGTTTCGCCCCCTGGACAATAGCCCTCCATAGAGAGTGTCTTTGGGGATTCTATCATCAACCTCCATGCAGCGAACATGGTCCAGCCAGCGAAGTCTGTCCTATGCACACTCAGGAAGCCAGCACAAGACAAGATCTCTGCATTAGTTCTTTGTCCTGCCAGAATATGCCCAGTGTGCGACAGGGACATCTGAGATTGATCGTTCCTCTTGGCTGCTGTAAATCAACCGTCTTGCTGCCATACAGCAGTGTGTTGACCGCACAGCCACTATACAGTCATCTTCGATTCAGTGGTCAATTTTGGGTTTGCCCACACTCGATTTGTGAGGCAAGTGAAAATAGGGACATCTTCCTGACCCTCCTGTCAAGTTCTGAGTCCAGCAAGAGATTGTCTGTGTTATGAAGCCCAGACAAGTGAGCTTATGAACGATATCGAGTGGTAGCCAATCACGTTAGCCAATGACGTTTGTTTGTTTGTCTTTTTAAGCTAATGGTTAACTTAACCAAAATTCCTGCAGGCCTGGGAAAAGCGGTCCATTAGGTTCTAAAGATCCTGTTGGACGCGTGTGGCAATTGCTGCATTATCGGCGAACAGAACATCCTTTATGAGGACATCCTGTGCTTGGGTCTTCACTCTGATACAGATGGAGTTGAAATCAGATGATGTGATACATAGGCAAATTCCTTTAATTTGTGCTTCAGAAGCTGGTATGGGCAAAGGAAATCTTGAACAGAGGTCATGTTATGACGTAGTCTGTTTGATGTCATAATAACACATAACCACATACATTGTATACATATATATATGACCAATGTGTCTGAAAGACAGAAAAAAAAATATGTACCTGCATGTTTAGGTAAATTTTCCAGTAATTCCAGACTATTCTATCTTTCCATTATCTTGTGATATTGTGTATAATACATGCAATATGTATTGATCCTTTGTATAGAATTGACATTCCGTGTCATTTGATGATGATTTTAATGATGAAGATTTTTATATCAAATAGTTCTGGATCTGAGGTAAGAAAATAAATAATTAAAAATTTTAAAGTGGCAACGAGAAATCGTTTTTTATTTTTATTTATTTATTTTTTTTTTTTTTATTTTATTTTACTATTATTATTATTTTTAAAAAAATGTATGTGTGCGTGACAGATATTCCACAACAAACAAGTGTAGATCAGAGAGAGAAAAGGAAATTCTGTCTTTTTTTTAACTGTTCAAAGTATATGAGTACGACTGATATACTACTATAAAAATGTGTAGGTTTGAAAAAATAAGTGAGGTACATGTTATGCAATCACGTCAAATGATTTACGCTGCCTGAGGACTTCACAGAGAACATCATTTTCTATTAACCATGGAGCCACAGAAGTTGATTTTTAACATGAACACATGTTATCTCAGCAGAGAAGAGTCATAACTTATCATTTATTTCTTAGCTATAGGGAGTACTCGCATTTACTTTTCAATAAATGCACTTATTTAAAACTTGCCACGGACTTTTTTTCATCAGATGATGCAATGTGAATGGTTATCTTTGCACAAAATTACACTGCAATGCATGCTGTCTCTACTACGGCTTGGGAAGGCTAGTTTTCAACATAGGACATGTCAACCCTTTGCCTACCAGAGGCATATCCATTAGAAAATTTGGACACCATTTCATACTCCGAGACCAGTGAGTTAACCTTCAAGTCCTTGCTCGGTAAAAACAGAAACATCCAGTAATTCTGAGGGTGTAGATCTTTGAATTGCTGGAAAAGTTATCGATTTTAAAGCAGGAGTGATAACAGTTTACAGAACGGATGTTTAAATAGCTTTGGCAGTGAAAGGGTTAAATACAATTTATCAACAGTTTTGAAAAACAAAACTTACAAGGGTAACTATATGATGATGTTACAACATACAACAAATAGCACTTTCATTTTAAAATTATTTATGGCTATAGGAGTCGCCACACAATTCTTCCTTTTGATGTTTATTTATGGTTGCAGATATACATGAACCATAGTGCTTATCAATGACTTAGAGCTGGGCAGGCAGTATATTGCCGATGGATTTCTCAACCTTAACTTTCAAACTAATCTCTAACCTTAACTTTAGCCTTATTTCATGTCCCAGTCCTAATCTTAACCCTAACTCTAATGCGATATTTTAAGAATATGACGATGTATGGAGTCTAAGCAGCCAATTCTCTATAATCTGTAGCAACAATTGGGCACTGATAGTGCTTATGATTCCATTTCCATTATATATAAATTTTGAATGGCCAGCACTGATTATTTTTTTTTTTTTAACAGATTGTTTATGACTAATGATCTGTTTTACTTCAGCTGCAATCAGTCCAAGTTAAACACAACTTCCTGCTGGGATACAATGATACATGTATATAGCAGGCTTCGTAACATATTATTCCAATTTCTGTATTACAAAAAGTGAAGAGACTTAAGACAGTATAATTTCTCTGTTCATTTTATTCATGTTGCAATATCGGAATGCATATTCAATAACATACATGTATGACACCGTAGTGTAGGCTGTAAAATGAAGAAACTATAATAATGAAGCTTGCTAATTATTTTCTCATACTGTACACATTTCTTTATATGTCATCTGACCACCTAGAAATTACATTGTCTTTGTCATCATATTCATTCATAGTTCGTCACCTTTGAACATACATGTACAAGATATTGACACAGAAGAACCATAGCCAAATAATGCGCCAAATGAAAATACACTCATTCCCCTTTCCATTGACCACTCTATAAATCTGTACGTAAAACATCTGACATGGGCTTATTTCAGACGGTCACACGACATTACACATATCTCTTCCACAGCCATCTTCATCCTCATCCCTATGTTCATTTACTGCTACACATCGGTGGTCGACCCAGATTTTTGAGACTGTAAATCATGTAAATCATATGGGACTCCTTTGTAATCAGTTACAAAGGGACTACGTTTTTATCTCTCCAACCCTTAAGCCTGGTAATTTCATAAAATACTGTCACTCTCTACAATATCGGCATGTCAGATTTATGCCAAAACATAACTGATACTTTGTCACTTCTGAGCACGAGCGCTATCGGTCATTTAAAAAAAAAAAAAAGAAAAGAAAGATGCCCATAGAATTATGCATTAATTCAACGGAATCACAATGGGCTAATTCATTAAAGGACTTATGCAATAGGTTGTTTTTTTTTTTCGATGTCTCACAACTTCTGAACATAACTTGTGTCGTTACCATAGAGCAGCTATAATAAATCCATCACTGCTTATCTGATCTGTTTATTTGATCTGTTTCACTAAATCTGAGATAACTTTATGTACATATTTGTAAACAGGTTCACAAACACCACTGCTTTTGTTGAAAAGATGAAATATGATGGTAACAGAGAGCCAATATTGTGACCACTGATAATTACATTTCAAAATAATGAAAACTCAGGCTTGCACGGACTAGGGAGTCCCACGGTGTAAAGAAGTTTATATATTCATTTTTCTCCTGGGCATTTATTGTAAACAATTTCTTTAAATGAAATTTATCAACAGACATATCTGCCTCTCACTGCAGTTAATAGATCACTGCAAGGAAAAGCATCTCAATCACACAAGAAATCCATGCATACGTGTAAAGCATCTGAAAAAATCTCCACTTCACCTTTCTTCCATCTGTGCCATGCCCAACTGAATATCCATCACAGAAATGAATACACAATGCTCCTTTCCTTTTGTGTTGCTATGCCTTTCCTTATATTATCTGGGAACTTTAGTTAATATGTTGACAACGAGAGGAAGAAGGCATGTCAGCTTTCTCCTTTTATATTAAAAGAGATCTGCAACACTCAACTAATGTTTTCCACAAGAATATAAAATAAGAAAAGAAAAGGGCGGCAAACTCAAAGATTTTCAACAAATATTGTTTTGACCTCTTGGATGTGTAGAATTGGTTGTTAAAAATGAGCTGTCTGTACATATCATAGCATTTAATTTCACAAATCTCTTGTGACATTTCATATACCAGAAGAGCTTTTTGTCATACACAGACAGATCTATATAAAAGTTTCTATATTGTACCTTTCACATATGATCACAATCAATCATATGCATATATAAATACAAATTATAAAAGATAGCTATCCTAAAAACTCAAGGCTGGCCTTTGCCTTTTCCATTTCATGCAGGAATGAGTAAAACTGAGGAAGGGTCAGATCTGAAATAAACAACAAACAAAAAATAAATAAAAATAATAATAATGAAATAAGATTTGAAAGGCGAAAACAACAACAACAACAACAACAAAAACAGACTGAAGCATCATCCACAAAAATAATTTTTACGGACAGTCAAAAAGGCTCATTATAAATTATATTTACCTTACTGAATCACGATCACATAAAAAAGTTGCCCGTAGCTAAGAAAATCTTTTCCCACAAGGTCATTACATGTACCGGGTATATTTAATACTTTACATGCCAAGAACAATACTAAACGTTTCTGAAAGTTGTAAAAGTTCACCAAGTGAAGAAAATGTCTGTTTCAGGGACCTCCATATTTGTATCTTCTGAGGTAAACTGCTAGAATCTTCCCTAACTCTATTTTTCTACCTGAAGTTTACAGACACCATGAACAGTCGTTAGATGTGTCTTAATGTCTTGGCAGGGAAAGTGTTAAAGAAGACAAGGATGAATAATTGAATTACTTTTTGTTCAGTGTAGAATGTCACGCTATGCAAATTCTCCTGTGCTGTAAAACAATATTCAAATCTACTGTTGTATTATACATGTATTGTGGTTTCTCTTGTACAAACCTAAGAATCTGCTCTTGCACAACTGTTGAAACAATTTAGAATGAAAGCGGATAAAAAATCAGTTTCAAATAATATGCATGTCATCATTATAATGTTGTTATCTTACAATGTCATTTTCATAAGAATGTACTTCCTGCAATGCTATTGAATACATTTTGAATAAACGATGTATCAAAGACCCTGAGAGCAAAGACTGAGACTTTCTACATCTTACCTTTGTCTGAGGACTTCACCATATAATGAAAATGTTTTGGTGTCTTTGTTTTTCTCTCATGGGGATATTTTTTTCATTTGTATTTGCTTCGCGTTTTTCAAGTAACATAAGCAAAAACGTTGCCCCCCCCCCCCCCTTTCCCCTTTCTACTATGTTTGTTTTAAGCCTCTTGTACTTGGAAAAGGGAAGCAGCCTAGCTGGCTAACAAAATGCCTCATTTAATATACACACTTACACACACACACGCACGCACGCACGCACGCACGCACGCACACACACACACACACACACATACATACATACATACATACATACATACATACATACATACATACATACATACATACATACATGCATGCATCCAGACAGACAGACAGACAGACAGACAGACAGACACACACACACACATAATAATATTTATAATTCCTTTTCACTCATACTTGGATCAATTGGGCAGAACAATTATGAGTATATTAACTATACAACGGCCCCAAAAACCTTGTACATAGCCTAACCTAATTCTAAACTTCTAGCCCCAACGACCCAACGTGCACAAAACGATTAAAAATTGGCACCTGCCTCTCTCCAGTGGTGAACTGCGAGCTCATTAATCAAAGACCTCAAACATGCACGTAAACAAATGCTTGTTTACGATCGTGAGTTGTATAGTATTGTTTGTTTGTGTTCGGGTTTAACGACGCATCAGCACAGTCACGGCTATATTGTGTCAAACACAGTAAGATACGTTTACACGTCAAGAAGATCGGAGGAAAGAGACCGGGCTAGAAGTCAAGAGGAAGTTAATAGAAAGAAAGAGAAGAGATGTCACTCCTGGAACGTTGGGGATGACATTCCCCGAGAGACATCCCACCTATGGCCGGCTTTCACCGCCTGCAGGTGGGAGCAAGGAACCTATACGCCGGGCCCCACCATAAATGGTAGGAAACAGCATCCTGTACATTTTGTATAGGCTATATGCCAGATGCGGGTTATTTATACATTTCATTCTTTATTTCCATAAACTAGTTTTTCAGCGCACACGATGGACTACGAGTACGAAGAAGACTCAAGGAGTTTATACTATTTATACTGGAGTGTGGACTCATGACGTCGCCTTTACAAAACACTCTGTGTCTCGCGTGCCAACACTGGACGCCATGGCACTAGAGGCGTTGCTATTTTGCTATGCTTGGCGTCCTGTGCTACGTACGGAGTTAGTCACTATTCTGATTTCGTAAATCTTTTCTTATAAACAAATTGATTCATTTTTTTGTTCTTTACTCGACAGGCTAGAACAGACTTGCGATTATAAGATAATGACAGTGTGAATTTTGTTAATGGTAACACAATAACAACGTCGTTAACTTGGTGTCTTGCCTCTACTGGCATGGCTCCCCACTCGGCACGCGTGACGTCACGAGTCCGCACTCCAGTATAATAGTTTAAGCTCCTTGAGAAGACTCAATAACATCACAAAACACATAGATAATGTGTTGTTGTTTTTTTCTTTTTTTAATGTTAGTTGTATTTTTCGATATTGGCATTATACGTTCAGTAAAAAAGAGGGCCAACTCTTCTTTAACATTAAAACTTTTAAAGTTTTAGAATGTGCACGGTACGTTTCAACAACAACAACAACAACAACAACAACAACAACAACAACAACAACAACAACAACAACAACAACAACAGCAACAACA
>JBCAUA010035912.1:0-12127 GCA_038406235.1 Peronia verruculata | reverse complement strand
CCCCCCCCCCCCCCCCCCCCCCCCCCCCCCCCCCCCCCCCCCCCCCCCCCCCCCCCCCCCCCCCCCCCAACAACAACTATTGTTCAAATAAACTAAATTTTGCAAACCAAAAAGTGTTCCTGAAAATAAATTACATGCACATGTAGTATTTTTAAAGAAGGGCCAAAAGTGAGAGATCATGTTAAACCATGATCATGCTGGCAAGGTTCCATTGTACTTCAGCTGGTGCTGGAGTGTGATGTACATGTGTGATTATTAGATGAAATAGTGCATGTACGATTTGAAATGCTTAGAAAATTTTGTTGCAAAATCTACTTGTACGAATATACGAATTATAGAATTTTTTTTTTTGACTTGCTTGAGCAAAATTTTGGTGGAGGATACATTGCATTTATCATGACAGGCTTCGTGAGCACTAGATCTATATTGATTACCCTAATTGAGACATTACAATTTTTTTTTATTTTTATGCATTTAAGTTAACTTTATTCTCAGAGCAGACCTGATTTCTCATATTTTTTGGGCTGATGTATTGTAACAAAAAATTGCTGCATGCAGCCTGGATGTGCATAAATTGTAAATGAATGGTAATTTTTGCATTGCGACATAATGAACTAAGAAAACTGGAGGACTTTGTGAGATTTTATGAGCTAGATGTCAGATAAAGGACACTTTGACCTCTGTCTCGAGGTAACTACATATGTATTAAAATTTTCTAAAAAAAAAGAATTGGTGCTGAGGATTGATCCCTGTGATAGAGCAGTAGTATTTCTCTCTATCTCAGAAGTATTATACCTGTTCACACTGTGGGAATCTAAACTAATTATACTACCAATTATCCCAAAATCAGGAAAGTCCTGTATAATCAGTGAATAAATTTGATATGGCGAGAGATTACTGGGGGTTGTTTGTGTGAGAAGTTGTCATGTTTGAAGATCCTATGATGAGCTTTGATTTTGTGCACATGTAGCTAGTCAGCAGTTTGCAGACCAGGTGGAGGAATACAATGCAAGTGTCTTTTCCTCTTCTGTAACATGTATTTTTTATATTTTTTTCTGGTTTAAACAAAAAGGCAGAAAACAAAGTGATGCCTTTATTGAATTATTCTCACGTTGGCAACCAAGAGACAAACCGAATGGTACAGTGCTACTTGTGTAGGTAATGAAGGTAACAGGACTTTGAGATACCTGAGAATACTGGGATGCAAGGAAGTTGGCCCTAGAACAGTATAGGCTACTATCCATATCTTTGGTACCATTTGTCTCACAGCCAGTCAAAATGAGTTATATGTCAATTTTCTGCCAAATTGAGTTATTTCTGTCACATAAAATCATTACTCTCTCAAGTAGTGCAGAAGGTTTTAAGCTACATTTACTTTGTAGCCACAGATATTGCCCATGGAAAAGACAGAGGGTAACCCCATAACACTAGATGAAACCAGGATCGAAAATGGCAAAATATACCAGTCCATATGATATATGATAACATAATATATTCACCTCACAACATCCTGATATACATGTATTTTAGAATCAAGAGCAATATCTTTTTATACAGAGTTAATGTTCTTTCAATTTCTGCAATTTATATAGAAATGTCCAAATCACCAGACCACTTCCATTACATTCAACCCCTGATTTTTTCTTTCATTTCAGTGACTAACAACTCATTTCAACTGGCTGTGAGACATTTTCCAACTGTATTTGGGAGGTGATATGATCAGGGGTCATGTAAATATAGTGGTAATATTGCCAGTGCACTTTCTTCTCATGTTAGAGACATTGTCATGGTATTTCTATCAGTCTTACACTTAGTACATGTATATTATGGCTGATACACTAGACAAACATCTATACAGAGACAGTGAACAAAAATGTATCAGCAGGAATATCTTAGATGACATTGCACATTTTCCAAAAACAAGATTGGTGGTCCAGAAATACATTAGACTTTTACAGTTAATTTTTTTGTATACTTGCTCTGAATTTTGTATTATTCTTTGTTTCTATTTGACAAGCAGGAGGCCATGGTGGGTACTGAATTTTCAGCATTGTAACTAGAAGTATCATTGCACACAGAATAACATCAAACTTCTCTTTGCCTGCAGTCAAGTCTCATTCATATTTACATCATCACAGCTGTCTGATCTCATGAAACTGCCCGATTCTTTTTGAGCATTGAATTACCATGGCCACCTAGTCCTATGTTTAAACCAGTTTGTTTCTTGCTTACTTTTGTCAAATTATGGCCTATTTTAGCATTTCAAGACAACAGCTGTACTTGAACCCAATAGTATTGATTACATTACAATAAGGACTTCGTTACTACTAGACTTAATCTTTGCATGTAGACTTCTTTTTCTTGTGTCGAATTTCAGCTTTGTTTGTGAATCTTGAAGATAGCATCTGTAAGAATGAATTGTAAAGTAAAAGGTATTCATACTGTATTTCTGAAAATTTGTTTTATTTTATTGCTTATGTGGTCGGGTATTACATGTGAGTTCATGTGTTTTATTTCTTGCAAATATGCTTTTGTTTTCTTTCTGTGTATCTGGACAAAATACTGCAGCTTACCATTACGTTTCATTGTTTGTTACCCTTCCAATCTCCAGGGGTGTGGTTATCTTGCACTGAAGCTCACCACAAAGAATTTGGCTAGAACTCAGAAATGGAATGAGTTACTGTAGTTTTCTGCTTGATACTTTTATGTTCAGTTCTCTGACAAAATGATAAAATACCCAATATATTTTCCACTTACAAATGAGGTCACATGACAGAGAAAACATTCACACATGGTTTGTTTATATGGTGGGGCATGTCTGATTCTGAATGCTGGTCATTCGTCAAGACTTGTACGTCATGGGCACAGTATGTACACAAATCACTGCGAGAGCAAAATATCACATGACTGAACTTGAAATACCTCAGTCATGGGACGATGTTTGATACATTGTTGAAATTCTGGTGTTTTTTGTTCTCAAAATAATCCTGCAGCCAGTGACATTTACATGTATTTCAATCAAATTTAAAATTTTGAAATTATGAATTGAAGCAATTAAATTATATTTAATCTTTATGTCAGTGATAATTGTGAAAACAGTGTGAAAATGTTAAGAAAATCAAACAAGACATGTATTTGCAAAAATTGAAGGTTAAATAATAACAAACACATGGTGATGTTAGATATTTCAAAAGCATGTCAAAGTTTATTCTATATTCTGTTAAAACAGCACAGCACTTGAGGAAGTATGGAAAAGAAAAAAACAAAAAAAAAAAAGAAAAAAAGGGTCTTTGCTTTTGAAGCACTGTTGTAGTACTGGTAAGTCTGGAGGATTGAAACTCAAAAATATTCATAAATAGAAATACATGACGTAGGCGAACTGAGAAGTTTCTGCTTAACAAAACTGGAAACGTTTGACCTCCTGCCAATCACTTGCTTTATTTGTTCAGTCAGTTAAAAAAAAAACTGTTTAAAAAGCTGTAATATTGACAAATACAAACTAAAAGGCAGTTTGCTCAGATCTAAGGGTAAACTTGACTGAAGATATCTATCCGATTATTATGGAGATGATAAATTTGCTAGCTGGAATCAAAACTAATTTAATCAGGTTTCCTCTCAAAATATTACTAGATCTACACTACATGCTCATAACAGTAAAAGATGCATGTAATAAAAAGAGATAATACAAACTCAAATAAATAAATTATAAATAAATAAATATATTATAGCAATATTGGATCCCGATATTTTTTTCCCCTAAAATGCTTCAAAGTTGTCTATTCAGAAACAATGTATATAAGTACAGCAGTAGCAAAATACAAAACAACAACAACAAAAAAAAAACAAAAAACATCTACAAAGAAACATGAAAAAGGTGTGCACTACTTTGCTTGATTAGGGGCATGAGGAAACCAAATCAGAAAGAGACATCTGAAACAGGATGCATAATGTTACATATCAAGCAAATGAAGAAAGATAAGATGTTTCTCCAGCAATTAATCACACATAATGATAAATAAGAAAGCCTATTTAATATGATCCACGATAAAGCTATGTTGTCTTGGTAGGAACTTGGGAAATTCAAATATGCATTCAAAAAGATGGGAAACTGTTAATTTTTTAAGTACCAGTTTATTCTGTTAAGTGCTGCAACATACACAATGGTACTTGATCATCATCTGTTCCCATCTTTCCTGTGACTGGTTGATGAAACCTTTTCTGTGTGAATTCTCTAGGAAAAGGGAAAATGTTGAAAAAAAGAAAACGCTGAAAGAAGACAAAATTCCTGAGAAAATGGTAACAATTCTGTTTCTTACTACTGCATCTGTCAGCTCCATGTCCTTAGGTTTTCTTCTGTCTATGCAAATTTTATCTTTTCAGGTTGAACCATCAAATACGATAATGACTTTAAAAAAAAAAAAATTGAGTTTTCTGGGAGTTGTGAAAACATTTGGAAGTTTTCTGGGAGTTGTGGCTGGTGACTTGTGATTTAAAAAGTCCTACATATGAAAATAGAGAAACAACACACAAATTAGTTCAACAAAAGAAATAGGCCTACGAAATACAGCAACCAAAAAAAAAAAAAAAAAGAAAAAGAAAAGAAATAGTAAAAAAAAAATAAATAAATAAATAAAAACAACATAGAAAAATCAGAAATAAAAAAGTCAGCGCCGTACATCTGTCCAGGGGATTACAATTTGAGGGAAACATCTGTTCCCCATTAAAAATCCCTGAACTTCATATAGAGACAGTTGTTGACAAATTTATTTCCACTTGACAGATCAGGCATGTCTTTCACAGTTGTCTATGATCCTTGTAGTTGTCCTGTCTTCACCTTATACAAAACCTTCTTTGCTATAAGAGGTGGAAACAGAATGAAGCTGTTATCAAAAGAAGTTACATAACTCCAGTCTCTTTTGCAGACAAGGTGAATGCATGTGTAACAAGCAAATTATGCACCAAGTGCCCACCTAATCCCCACCCCAGAAAAAAAAAAATTATGACCATCTTCCTAGCAGAGCCACATGTCATAAAGATTCACTATCCAAATCTATGTGTCTACACAAACTGCCCTACATCATCTTACCACTTGGAAGAAAATACAGTTGAAATCAACACTAGTTTTATAAATTTTTCAGTATGATAAAACTTCCTTTTGTTTAGAATAGGTAAAGTGGGACTTTTGAACCTCAGTGTTCACCACAATCTGGTGCATAAAAAAAAAAAGTAAAAGAAAAGGGGGGGGAAAAAAGTGAGAGCAAAAGTTAGTTCCTGTGAACTGTGCCTTGACCTACAAGATGGAAAAATTCATTGATAACATTTGATAACAACAGCTCCTGAACAGTGCCAACAGTGAAATCCAACAAAACCTAAGGCAAAGTGCATCGCAATCATATTAGCACAGAAAAATAAATAAATCATTGAAGCACAGTTTAACCTTCTATAATAGGATAATGTCAGAATATAGTCGTTAGGTATACTGTGGGGGAGGGAGGCCATTATAATGCAACTGTAACCAAGATTTTCTAGCCAAACACTCTCTTTCATAATACATGAAATGTACAAAATGGCATTTCTCATTCTCAGTTCAATGAATACTCTTGTCTTCTACAGTGGAGAGAGAGTGAAGGACTTTCCAACATTCCCTCTATCTAATACTATGAAAAGGATGGTATAAAACATTCTATCAAATAGACAATAGACTAAAAACTTGTCAAACTTTCACAGGTCAATTCATCATCACTCTTATCTTCTCATCATTATTATTACTCTACATCTAATCCCATCATCACTGTACCAAAAGTTCTAGTGCCAGGCATTGTATTTTTTCCTTGGCTATTTTCTTTCATCATTGACTATAAAATATAATTCACCATCATTTATTCAAATACCACATAATCATTTTTTTAAAAATCCCATTTCAGGACTTACGTTTTTTTATGCAGAAACAATACTTTCTACAAGAATAAGAGCCTTTTTGAAATATTCTTGAGAATGTGCATAACTTTAAAATGTGAACAGACATCGGCCGACACAACATAATTCATGTCAGCTTCATGCAGAAAAGGTATTTGACTTACAGCCATATAATAATAATACCCTTTCCTGGCGTCTGATAGAAACACTTTACTGTCATAGCGAGATGCTAAGTTCTAGTGACTCAGCTATTCTGTATTTCTTAATCTTTAAATTCCTCCAAATGCTTGTGATTACATGAAACTTATTCCATTACATGTGAATAAAAATTTATTATTACTAATCCCATCCCAGGAAGCAAGTTTTAGCAATCCACTCCTCTATTGGACGGAGGTGTAATACATTTTTCAGCAAATTCAATTACATGAATGAATAAAATAGTCTCCCTACCCTGGCTTGCCACTTGAGAAAGTTTGATGATTCATTCCGGTGAAAAAGAAGTGATAACAGGATTGAGCTCAACTGTGTAATGTGATATAATGTTATTGAAATGTTAAGTATGACTATCTGATTAATTGATAAGCGGATCAAATTACCCAAGGTAAGCTGTTTAGATTAAATTTTATATGTGATGGTTTAAGTTCCCAATACTGCTTATTCTATATTAGTTATCAGTGATAACAGAGCTAGTGAGGCTTATTCATGACAATTCTGCTAATAAAGTGATGTGACAGGCACATATTTATACAAGATTTTGATGATATTTCTCAATCCAACAAAAATCTTTATAAACGTATATAAAAGAGAATATATGTATGTACAAAAAAGTATTTTTTGTCATATAGAGTCTGAGCAAATTTTTTTTTTTTTTTTTTTATATAGTATCTGTCACACATTTTAGAGTGGTGGAAGAGTGAGAGTGAAAATAAAACATGATAAACAATCTGCGCTCAAAGAACTTACAGAGGGAACAAAATAAAAACTAAAAACTGTTTCCAGTGACTGCTCAAATTACTGAATCCTTCCGGGGCATTTCATGCAGGCAGTGATTAATGTTGTTCTTGAATGTTTACATCTGTCACAGATATTGAGTTTGCCAAGTGAGACCACAAAGAAGAAAAAAGCCAACACAGAGCAAGAGAGCTCTGTGTGAGAAAAATACTGACAAACCATGACTTCCAAACATCTGATGGACACACAGGAAGTTTAAAAGTATTACAGCTCTTTTATTCGTGAAGTCTCATTTTTCTTCTTCTTTTTTTTCAAGGTATGATAAATGAAATTCTTTTAGAAATATAACATGATGACGGATGAAAATTAATATTGATTCCCCATCAATACTAGAGCATCTCATGTTGAGCATTACAACTGGACACAGCAATAAATTAATTTTTAAGAAACTCGAAACATATAAAAATTCACAAATGCTTGGAATGAAAAAATCAAAACATACAAGCAAATTACAAAAGTAAAGAACATGGTATAAATAATGAAAGAGGGAAAAAAAAAATTATAGATAAGAATCTCAAACCACAGAAAGTGAGGCTGCTGAGGAAATCAGTTCTTAGATAAGTATTTCAATTTATCTTACACTTTTTCGTCCAAATCTCTTCCAAATATGCAGGTTTTAATGGATTTATAAGTCTCACAGCAAAAAAAAAAAAAAAACTGAGGGGTACTTCTTTGCCATTTTAATTGCTTTATTCCTGGCACATAAGGTCAATACAAATGTTTATATAACAAGTTTCTCTATTGGTGTTTGGTGGATTTTGAGATAAATAGAAACTAAAAAGAGAATTTTGCTCCTGCACAACCAACTTCACAGTTGGAATGCATGGATCAAATTGTCATAATATTATCCGGTATCTTACACAGCAACTTGAGAGGTGATATCAGTGTTGAAACAACATTTGTGACATGAGGTCTAGCACAACAGAGGTAAACAAACTTCATAATCATCGGAAAAGAAAAAATATTCTACAACAGTGTCTCAAATGATATATTTGCAGATTCAATAACAAATAAAGGTGAGTCATTAATTTTATTTCTGATAATTTTTTTTTGTTTTTTTGTATCAATTATTGAGAGGTGTCCGTGCAGATTAGTGCTATTATTTAGGTTTCCCCATCTTAAACATTCCCTCATCTGTTCATTGTGACAGGAGACCTACAAATTTGTAAGTCGAGGAAAAAATAAAGCAATAATTTGACTTTGTATATTTTTATACAAATTCACGTCTTACAAAATATCTGATACAAAAGACAGATATGAATATATTCTTTTTGTTTCCATACCGATACGTCACTTGATAAATGAGATATGGTGATAAGAAAGCACACATATATAAAATAAGAATAATTTTTTTTAAAAAAGCAAGAAAATTTGTTTAGCTGTCAAACAAGTGAAAAATTCATAGCTGGCATAAATGAAGCTGCTGTCTCTCAGGCCAAGATGGGGGATGACAGTTGACGTGGAAACACAGATGAGGAATCACAGCTAAAGCTTGTTCAATGATTTGTTCTGGCAGGGACTTTGGTCAGCAGACATGTCACTGAAACATCGGAAAAAAAACTGAATCTGTCATTCATCAAAGAGTTCAGTGAGAACTCAAATCCAAGTCTACTGTCTCATACATTTGGATGCATTTTCTAAAACTCCTCTGTCTTCATTTTATCATGCAATCAGTACAAAAAACTTATCTGACGATGTCTCGCTGGAAATCATGGCTCAGACCCGAAATACTTCTACATTTTTCTTTAATTCAAAACAATAAAAAGCCAGGATTCTTAGCAGCAAATTATGTCATTAAAAACAAATAACATAAAATGCACCGGGGCAAAAGTAACATTAACAATCTGTTGCTCACATTTAGTGTCTTTGTCATTGTCCTATCCATAAATGAACCGGTATTAAGAATACAAATAATATCACTAAATTTAACCAGAGAGCAGAAAGACAGAGAGGACAAACACTTCTTGGTGGCTTGATGAATGAACATGACCCATCCATGATCATATGGGACTACACTGATATTCCATTTTGAGCACACCAAAAAATTTTCCAAAACTTATTCACAAACTGTGAAAAGGAAACAATTCTATCCAGGCATGAGAAAAAAAAAAAACAACAAAAAACTTTATGATGCTATGATGCCGTTGAGGCCTGTATATAAATAGGGAATAGTCAAAATCAAGAATGCACCACATATCTTGGCCTAGATGTGGAACACACCACCAATAGCGAAGCTAGATGTTTAACTAATTAAGATTTAAATGGTTTCAACTGAACAAGGCAAATAGAGAAAACACAGATGTATCAAGAAAGAGAATAAGACTGCTAAAAGAAAGCACAGTAACATTATGGGCCCCCTGAATAGAATCAACACAAACCACTGGTGTTGATCAATTAGCAAGTTCATAGTGATCAAATGCAGAGGTCAAATTATGAATTACAGAAATTTGTGATAGAAACTAATATGCAGACTATTGTAAATTCATACTTTAAGAGCTACTTCTGACATTTGGTTATTGAGTCATATTTTGACTTATATCTTACCTCAAGAAGCTGTATATCTTTTTCTGAGAAATCTGGTGGTGGGAGACTTGAGTATCGTAATCTCAGCAAATCTCCAACGTCATCAATTATTTTTAGAGCCTGGAATAGAAAATGGTGGCATGAATATCCCTGCAGAATTTCTCTTCACTACTGTTTAAGATCAGGTAGTAGGCCCATAACAGAATTATTTCTTAAATTCCATCACAACGTAAAAATTATTTCTTGAAAAGTCCTATCATCTAAAAACAAACTACTACTTACTAAGCAAAGACAGTAAAAATTGTACATACAAATTTCAGGAAGCTTAAAGCTGTAAGAAACAGATCTGATAACACATTGAGAGAAAGCTGGGCCAGAGAGAAATTTCAGTATTTCAGAAAAACTTTCAAAAATAATTATGCATGATACAACTGTCTCAACAGTGCTGTTCCAAAACAAGCTTTTAACAAATTCTTGACTCTTTGGGAGATAACAGATCAATGTTTTTCAAATGAAAAGTCATGCTTCCAACTATGACAGGCATTTAAGATGACTATATTCATCCTGATGACTGATAATACTGAAACATAACAGACAGACAAAGATACAAAACTATGAGTTCACCTCATCCAGCATTTCTTTTGTGTGTGCTGCTGACAGACAAAATCTGGCTCTTGTCTCAATGAGAGGAGTGGCTGGGAACCCCACCACAACAGTGGCCATCCCTCTGCGCAAAGTTTCCCGACTGAACATACTGTTAGCAAGAAAAATATCCTGTTTTTTTTGTTGTTTTTTTCATCACAATCACATCAGTTCACATTAGCTGAGGGGTGGACATTTTTGTCCAGTAAAGCAAGTCAAGTTACTCTTCCCATTGACAGTTTTGCTTTCAGTTAATCAACAATTTCCTTATAATTAAAATATAGCTCTTCATCAAGCGACGACACAGAATTTTTTCATACATAGATAAGAAACTAGAACTGCATTTTAACACCCCTGACTGAACCACACATAAATATCTCATGAAATACATTGTATGGATGGCTTACAAAATAAAGGCAATATCTCAAATACAATTTTTCGTTTTCTAACAAATCATAGCTGATGATCATAGCTTTTTGCACTTAATCCTTCATGATGTCAAAGTTGTATATTTTTCTCCATTTAAAATTACAATAGCATAACTCTGTCTACTGGAGGACACATATTTCATCACACCTTACAGCCAATGTGGTGACATAAAAATATGTGACATGTATACTATTAAGAACAACTAAACATTAAAAGATGAGTAAATGTTTATGACTGTTTAGCTGAGGAAATTATCAAAATGTGGAGATTTGTTCACAATGAACCATGATTTAGTCATTATAAGTTATCTACTAGCTGAACTTTGATTAGTGTTACTTTACAATAATATAATTTTCCTCTTTTAAACACCGTCTGAGATCTTACAAGATAAATAATTAAAGAAACAGCTCAGTGCACTTACGCGACTTTAGAGGGCATGTACAGAAGCAGTGGAACAACTGGTGAGTCTTTGTTTCCATAAATGATGTAGCCCCGCTCTTGTAGATGTCGACGAAAGTATCGTGTGTTCCAGGCCAACTGACGGATTCTCCTCAAACCTGAATCAAATTTACATACAAATGTGAACTATGAAATAAATGCCATCTGGCAAAATAACAATCTAACTAGCAGACATGAGCAAAAACAAACAATACCAGAAAGACATGCTTGAATAAAGTTGTTCATCTGCGATGAGACTTTCACAAGGATTAATAAATTGGTAATGAAAAATATACTAACATGAATTTTTCATTTTTTAATTTTTTTTTTTTATTCTCTTCATCATCGCACATGTAAAAGTAGTTTTCTGAAGTCAGATCTTTATTTTATATATCTCTGAAATCACATTTCTCTTGCTTTGTTCCTTAAAAATAAAAACAAACATATATGCCTATTAATTCTTTAAAAATATCCTCAGTAATATTATCCTGAGATGTTGCACCAAAGACCAACAAAATCACTTCACTTCTTGGATAATCAGTGTGTGAATGTTTTCACTGTGAGTCAGTCCCACCTTCTTGTGTTCCATCCTTTCCCATGATCGTCCTCATGGAACTAATGATCTGTTGTGCCACAGGGGGAGACATAGCAGTGGAGTAGATGCAGCTGTGAGCATGAGCTCGCAAATGGTTTATCAAACACTATGGTGACAAGAATACGAATAAAAGCCAAATGAGAATGAAGGCTCTGTCTCTTATCTACAACTAGCATCAAACGTTAAGACATAAAATACTGCATTCAAAAAATGTATTCTAGCTAGACAAATCTGAACTTATTGTTAGTGCTTGCCATAAACTCCTCTTCCATGCAAGTACACTGCTGCAATCCAAATATCCGATTGCTACACGATATCAGCTTGGTATCTTTGCAAATTTTAAGTCTATCATTTGATATGGTATTATACAGACTAATTCACCTTACAAGCTCTTTCAATACTTGAAACGAGGTATAGTAAACTACTTCAAAACAGTGCTGCCCTGATATTAATGTATCTTTTCTTCAGAGATGCCCTCTGCCCTCGGAAAAAAAAACTGAACTTTTCGCGAGCGACAGAATTGTGTATACTCAGAAATTGAAACACCGTTTATAACGCGATAAATAGCTATCC
>JBCAUA010035901.1:0-12128 GCA_038406235.1 Peronia verruculata | reverse complement strand
TCTCTCTCTATCTCTCTCTCTCGCTCTCTCTCCCCCCCCCCTCTCTCTCTCTCTCTCTCTCTGTATGTGTGTATATTCTGTTCTTTACTTTTGTTTCCTCTTTCTGTCTTTCCTATGCTTCTTCTAAAATGACTTAAGCGGACAGCAGAAAAACTAAAGGAGGAATTATTGATTTTTCACAATCTTTTACTAGTCACCTATCAGTTTACCTTGGTTATGATTTTCGTTGTAGGGTCTTTTGATTGGATACACAGATAAGGACGTTTTATAGATAGTGTGTTGAGTGTGCTCCTTTAATACATTCTATACGGATGTCTCTTGTACTGAATTTGCAACGCCACAGAATGAAACCAGGGGCTCGTCAAACTGAGACGACCAGAGAAATCACGTGTTTTCCAACAGTGAACAGATTTTTAACGTATTTGTTTTTCTTTTCAAAACCCCTCAATATCAGTCTAACAATGCATGTCTGAGTTAAATTTGCTGAAATAGATTGAGTAAAGCCCCCAAAATTGTGGTTTAGTTGCCTGGAATAACAAAGATTAATAAGGACTTACAAAAGTGATCGGTCATTTTCTCACTAAATTGAGCTTCAGCAACAGGTCATCCCCATCGTCCTTAATCGCTAATAGCTCGATTTCTGCTTAAGATTATAGACAACATATGTGATGACATAACACAGCAGTGTTATGTTATTTTTTATTACCACGGTTGTGAACAGATGGGATAACGACCACTATAGGATCTAGGAGGTTAAAAGCTTATAAAAACCATAACCAAAGTACTGTGGGACAAAAAAAAAATCACACACAGAAAGAGAAATGGATAAGCTTAACTTTGGTAATAATAACTCCATATACTCAAAATGTGATGATTTCATCGTGTCCCATCTCATTTCGTACATAGCTAATGCTTTATCAGGAACACAGAATCCGTGTACCAGGCATTGGTTATAATTATAAATAATGTAGTTTTATCCTCACCGCCGTCAGTGTTATACTCTGTGTCTTCCAGGGAAAGTGCCTACCACTCCAATGTAGCCCTGGCAAACTTCCTAATGGAACTACCTGCTTTACTGCCCTGCCTACCATAAAGACTCTTGGATATGAGTTGCTGCTGTCCTTCCTTCCAGACAGAGATATATTACCCACTATTCCTTCTGATGACATTAGTGTGACCATAGTTGACATTTTCGATAGATTCATGCAACAGGTGTGGACTCTTGTGTCGTTGTGTGTATTGCATTATTACATTGTTAATCTCCGTAGTTACACAACACAGCATTTTAATTTTCCATACTTGCAAAACATATCAGGTTCACTAGTTACAAGATATTCCGTAGGCTAATAACTTGCACTTTTAAGAAAAAAACGTATTGATTTTTCGGGAAAACAGAAAGAGTCGTTTCACACTAAGTTTGAGGAAAGGAGGGGAGGAATCGTATGTATCCACATTTTACACATATGAGTTAAATGAAATTTTGTTTCTTAAGACTTTTATGCTTTTGGTTTATTGAAACTACTGATTTAGACCACTGTATTAAAAGACATTGACTGTTCGACCTGACCATTGTAGGTGACCTCCGTGAGACTGGACTGCCCCTGTGGGCTCTAAAGTTAAAAATCTTTTTTTTTTTCCCCTTTACTTCATTGAAATGTCGTTTCCCTATGCTTTCTCTCTCTCTCTCTCTCTCCTTCTCTCTCTCTCTCTCTCTCTTCCTCTCCCGTTCGTTCGCCCCCCCTCCGCCCCCCTCCACCCCAACGTTCCCCTTTCTTCCTTTTTTCCAACCTGTCTCGTTACCTCCCTTTGTTCACATTGTTTTAGCACGGAGAGCTCGTTCAAAATGCCACTTTTCCTGAAATCAGCGATTCACACAGTAGATGGACAGAAGAAAAACAAGGATAAGAAATAAGAAAGCGAAGGAACGGGTGGTGTTGGAATATAAATTTTTGCATTTTCTTTTTTCCGATAATTATAAGAACAGACGATCAAGTGTCTTTCATGAAGTTGCTGAATCATAATCATAATCATAACAATAGCGATAACAAGTATAATGGCAAACAGAGAGCATTTTATAGCACTGATTCCGGTACCGTTCATGCACTAAGCACTTTACAATCAACATTTCACCTTTCACCTAGGCGTTGTTCATCCACTGCTGGATGTAGCCCCCCGACAATGTTTTCCAACTTCTTTAGTCCCTCGCCCTCCTCGCCCAGGTTGTCCCAGCCGCTCTCTCGATGTCATCTCTCCACCTTCCTTTTGCCGTCCTACCGATCTTTTTCCCATTCTTGGCTGCCATTCTGTGCATTTCTTTGTCCATCTGTTGTCTGGTGTTCTCATTAGATGGCCTGCCCATTTCCGTTTTAATTTGAGAGCGATTTCCACTACGTCCCCCCCCCCTTTATTTCTCTGTGTGGTGTTCTGTCTGGTAGTTTCATTTTCAGCATGTTTCTTTCCATTGCTCTTTGTACTGTTTGAAGTTGTGTGATTATCTGTCTTGATATTGTCCATGTTTGGCAACCAGCGGACATTGCTGAAACAAAAACACGAAATAATGCTGAATAAAGGCAGTACCAACAGCAGCTGTATTTTCAAACAGTACAGAGTGGAATCTGGTAAAATTTTTGTGTTACTGTATGGTTTACCCTGGGAGTTGAGTTTTGTTCCGCTAGTCCACAAGGCGAAACATACCGGGCCGGTTCTTTATCTTATTTCTCGCCCATTTGCCCTGTGACTGATCAGCAAGTAAATGTTGATTTTCTTACATCCGCGCGCGTCCTACTAGGGCTGCGGCACTTTACCAAGAACTGTTGTTTTTCTAAAGCCTTTCAGTCCTAAGAAAGTAGGATTATCTCGGCTTGAACAGGCTGTCTGTTTTTTTTTTTTTTTTCTGAGATCTTATATGGGTAGAAATTTAGAAATTTTGCCCAGACAGTGGCACGCAGCCTACTCTTCACCCGTTTTGTACTGCCAAGGGTTCATTAACGTGCGTAACGTACACACGAGACCTCCGAAATATATGCGCCCTTATCGGAGAAGGCTAGACGTCGGACTTGCCTACCCAGAGGAAGTTTTGGGGACCGGTGAGTCACTGAAAAAAAAAAATGCGAGTTTTCGATGTTCGTGCCCCTCCATCCCCGACATGGGACCCGGGAGTCGATCCCGACCTGTTTTCTGTATGAGGAGACGCCAAACCACAGGACCATTTTGCCCCCCCCCCCCCGCCCCCTTGTAGCTCTGGTATGTGAATAGGCATAGTGTTAACCCTAGGGAAGTGAGGGGTCTGATCTGGTCAAAATTATTCTTTTCATACTTTGAATGAAATTTCCTTTTGGAATCGCATGAAATATGGCTACATACTATTCTTGTCATATAAATAAAACCTTAACTGTTCATTCTTTCCAATTCAATATGACGTGTTATCATGCAATCCCCCAACATTCCGACAATGAGCTTTTTTTTTTTTTTTTTCAGCAGAATATGTTCCCTTTGCCAAATACAACAGATATAGAAGCATTGTAGAGACGGCGGGAAAAGTCACTCTAATTCATATTACATTTATTTGAAATACTTAAAGCAAATGAATAATATTATGAAAAACAATATAATATTATAACAAGAAAAAAGTTATTTTATCACATTGTGAATTTTTCTGTTTGTTTGTTTTAGTTTTGTTTTTGTGTGTGTGTGTGTTTTTGTGTGTGTGTGTTTTGTGTGTGTGTGTTTTGTTTGTTTGTTTGTTTGTTTTTGTTTGGTCACATATTTTCAAGGAATAAGAGAAAGTGTGTTTTTTCCGTCTTTATAATGCTTGTGTTTTGCCTCTTGTGCTTAGTGAAGGGATGTTATTTGCCTGACGGTAGAAAAGGGTTCATTTGTTTTGACACTTTTAGGGTTAAACAAAAATTAATGCAGTGTTCTTCATCAGCTCGTTTGTACCGCAAGATCCCAGAGCAAATCCACTGCACAAACGAGCTCGTCAGCGTGTGGAAAGTTACTTGTGAACAGGGCATGAAGGAACCATTCAAAAGAGAAGCGTACTCAGCGGCAGCAGTAAGGGGGACGCAGTGGCTCAGTGGGTATGGCATCTGTTCATGTAGAAATCAGGCAGGGATCGACTCTCGGGTTCTGCATCGGAGGATGACAGGACACGAAGATCGAAAAGCCGCATTTTTTTTTTAGTGACTCAACGGTCCCCTGGATTTCTGTGGGTAGGGAAGCCCGACGTCTAGCCTTATCAGATAAGGGTGAATATATTTAGGAGGTCCCGTGTGTACGTTACGCACGTTAAAGAACCCTTGGCAATTCAAACTCGATGGAAAAGTAGGCTAAGTGCCGCTTTTGGGGCAAAATTTCCAAATTCCAAATTTGTACCCACAAAATTTCTGAGCAAAAATTGGCAATCTCTGAAAAAAAAAAAAAAAGCCGAGATAATCCTACTTTCTTAGGATGGAAAGGCTTAAAAAAAACAAAAAAACTGAGTGGCTACGTTTACGGCAGCCGTAACTTTTATTTCTGACTTTATTCTTACTGCACCCACAAACTGATGACCCAGACCACAATCAGCTGATGCTTTGCACGAATTACGTTAGACCTTAATGGCAATAGCCGGTTGGGGCTAGGCTCCAAGTAGGAACGTAGTTTCCGACATCTGAAGAACTGTAGGATTCGGTTGCAGCATACCAGGTGGAGAATTGTGTTCAAAAGTTCCAGATCTGTGGAGTCAGCAATGAAGAGAACTCACAAGAAGCTGTTTAAGGACGTTATTGTCTATACTGAAGTAAACTGTGCTTGCATTCACGGCGGCAGAAGATCTGTTTCCAGATCCAAAGGAGATTGACCAAATCAGCAGTATGTACATCCATGTCTATCAGTGCAGTATAATCCTACTCTATGTTTTGAAGATCTGAGGCCGGTCATTCTCCCAAGACTACAAATTCCTTCTACTTAGTCTTTTCCCACTAATTTCTAGCTACCGTTACCAACACTACTATAAACAAAGCGATTTAAACACACATAGTCTTCTAGCGTACAGAAGCACTCAAAAGCCGTAATTGTAATCATGTTTACAGCAGTCAGCTGATTGTGGTCTACGTCATCAGTCATGTGGGTGCCGTAAGAATAAAAGAAATTTAAAAGTTACGGCTGCCGTAAGCCTAGTCACGGCGAAAAAAAAAAAAAAAAGGCAGCAGTAAGACTGTATGCTGTGCTAAATGGAGCATCGCGGACAAACACGAACGCAGGCTGGTGCTATTGATGTGAGCTTGTTACCTGTCACCTGCAGAAAGCGGGCGATCGGTGAGTGAGTAGAAAAACCGCCTCAGCAATTGAAGTGTTCAATACACTGTTATTGATTACTCACGCCTACCCAGTCACCCGTCAAGTTGTCCTTTAGTTTGTTGATCTCTTTTGTGAGCTTCATTAGGCCGAAGCCACAGTTCACCTGTGTCTGTGTCTAACTCTCGCACTGCAGCCTCGTAATGTTATAGGCCAACCTCATTTCATTGCCGCGGGCTGCAGTGTGTCTGGGTCTGACCACTTGGTCAGTAGCGTGTTAACTCCAGGTTTTCTGTTATACCCGCCTGCGCTATTTTACGCCTTACGATCTCGCAACATGACTACATCCAGCTGCAGTGCGAGAGTCAGGCACGGGCACAGGTGCACTGTGGCCACGGCCTTAGTTTTGAGGATCTGAGTAAGTCGTGGCTGGAAATAGATACATCATTATCGGTGTTGGGGGAGGGGGGGCAAAACGGGTGAAAATTAAGATTATGGTCGTTGTTGTTGTTATTGTTGTTGTTGTGTTGGGCATGGGGTTCCCATGCCGAGACAACCGCTAGTTGAAAATACCTATTGCTGGCAGAAATAAGGACGGCAACTTTGGGCAATGAATGTACGATTTTTGTTTTGCTTGTTGTTCTGTTATTGTTGTTGTTGTTGTTGTTGTTTTGTCATTTTTTGTGTTGTTTTTGTGTTTGTTTGTTTGTTTTTTGTTGTTGTTTTCTTTTCTTTTCTTTTTTTTTTTTTTTTTAGAAGTGACTGAAAACATGTAAACATCGGACTTTTTGTTACGTAATGCAAGGAAAATGAAGAAAAAAATAATAATAATAAATCTGGCTTTCAGTAGTAATCACGAGATAGCCTCCACCAGGAGGTTGCAAAACATAAAGTAATAGAGGTAGTGTTCACTATCATCCTGGATATCCGCGTAAGGGGCCAAAACTCAGGCATACAACCTGTCCTCGGCAACATCATTTGTAGAGTTCTAGCCCTTGGTTTCTCCTCAACAAGCTGTGTTATTTTGGGACATAGGAGAGCGTTTGAATTATGGCATTTAATTTGTGCTCGGAATTTCAGGTTATGAAGGAGAGAGAAAGGGAAGAGGATATCTTTGACATTATCGAGACATCAGACTAAGCATGGCGTCTTAGATATAATATTTTAATATGATCTTTCATTCTTAAAAGGTGCATGTTCCATTTTGGTCAGAGAAAATAATGTGAAATTTTGATTTTTCTCCTTCTTCGTCTTCTTCGTTTTTTTCTCTTTCTTTCTTTCTTTCTTTCTTTCTTTCTTTCTTTCTTTCTTTCTTTCAGCTGCCCAAACAATGTTGTTGACGCCTACGCTTTGTCTGATTCTTAGCTGCCATTGATATTTTTTCCTCTTGGTATGCATGGCAGAGACACGGGACATCCAAAATACATATTGCTGTAATCTGAGAAGGCTAGACGCCGGGCTTTCCACCCAACAAACCAGGGAACCGTTAAATTAAGTCCCAATTTTGTCTACACCTTCAGTAGGATTCGAAATTAGGACACTTTTACTGAGAGGGAGACGATTTATCCCTTGACCATCTCATGTCGAAGATTACACTTTGGTCTACGTTGGTAAATTTGAGTCAGAAATATATTCGGCCCGCACTAAAATTCGTGGTAGGTAAGAACTAACAGTCATTTTTTTTTTTTTTTTTATTCACATCCGATCACTGGAAGTGGGAATGATACTGATATTTTTTATTTTTTTTTATTTAATATACCGGGAAAAGACAAAATGTCCTCAGCATTGAAATGTCCTTTCCCTCTTGGCTTCCCGAGAATGCGAATTATAATATCCTTTGGGCAAAGTTACCTTTAGCAAAAGGTAACTCTGCATGGACTAAACGGACGACTGATTTATTTCGATTACTTCCCTTGACGCAATACATACTTGCCCTCTATTATTCAACATTGCGAGTTTTGGATAACAGAAGAGAATATGCGATAAAGATACGATAAAACCTGTTTGTCCTCAAGAAGATATTCACAGGAAGAAACACTTACGCTTACGGTACATGCGAGCTAAAATACCATGCAGAGCATCAGACCCCCCCCCCCCCCTCCCAGCACGGGTCCGGGGTATATAAGTAGGTTCTTTGCTCCCACGTGTATTTTGAGGTATCCAAAAGTGATCACATAACACAATAGTGTTATGTTGTTGTTTTGTTTTTTTTTACCACGGTTGTGGACAGCTGAGATAATCACCACTACAGGAGGTTGAAAAGCTCATAAAAAACCATAATCACGTGCAGGTGGTGAAAGCTGGCAGTCGATGGAAGCGACGTTCCAGGGGTGACATCTCTTCTCTCGCTCTCTCTCTCCCTCTCTCTCCTTGTGCCTGACTTCTGTCCCTGCTCTCTTTGTTTTTTTTTGACGTGTAAACGTATCTTTGCTTACCGTGTCTGGTACAATAAAGCCGAGATCGTGCTGACGTACCTTGAAACCCCCAACATGAACAACAGAACAAAGTCGACTCAAGTAGCAGGGCCTCAGCTTGATAAGCGTACAGCTGATGACAGAAAATAGCATTGAAAAGTCAAAGTTTTCCCAACAGCGATAGCATGAATGTTCACCTGAACTGGTGGTAGTATTTGTTTGTTTTATCTTAAGCCTTTCAATCCCTAGAAAGTAGGATTATCTCGGCTTTTAGAAGTTGCCAATTTTTGCTGAGAAATTTTTTATGGGTAGAAATTTGGAATTTAGAAATTTCGCCCGGACATCGGCACTCAACCTACTCTTCCTTCGATTTTGAACGACCAAGGGCTCTGTAACGTGGGTAACGTACACATGGGACTCAGAGATATTCTTGCTCTTATCCCAGAAGGCTAGACGTCGGACTTACCTGTTCAAATGAAACAATGATAATAGAGAAGTAATTGTGCAATTAATAGAGCCTTAGCAGTGCCAGTAATAGGGAGTAGTTACAGTAGAAATATTTGTAATAGCTAATTTTACAGTACAAGCATCGTTTTCGCCTCTTCTGACAGAAGATCGCATATGCATAACCAGATCAAATTAGGTGTTCATCAGATTCGAATTCCCTATGCCATGATGCATCTTTTGTTCTCGGTCCCAGGTCCGTATCTTGAAAAATATGAGGCACGACCAGGTCAAATGAGTGGGATGTCAAAAGGTGCCTCATAGAGAATACGGGAGTTTAAAGAAGACAGGATATCAGAAACCGCACTTAAATGTGAGCATCGCAGCACAGGAAGGTTGTAACTCAGATTCCTTCCTAACATAGCAAAGTGCATTCTTTTTCCATTCCAGTGTTACTTGTAACACCGACCTACCGAAATTTGACATCCGACATATGGATTTTGTAGACTTTGTTCACAATTGTTGTTTGCTAACAGAATGAAACTTTATTATTATTATTATTATTATTACTGTTATTATTATTATTATTTTCTCCTGAAGCATGTAATTTTCTGCATAATATTATTGTGGCCTTTCATTAGGAAAGAGCAGAGTTTTAGTGTTTGGTTGGAGGTAGTAGAAGCAACAGACTGTAAAGCCATAGTGAAAGCCGGTTCAGTGTCGATCACAGCAGTACAGGTTCGAGTCCAATCAAGCTGAAAGTTATCGGAATTTTGTGCACGGGCAACACCAAAATGTCCCTGTGTTTGCTCACTGGTTCTGGAATAATACGCCGTATTTGACGGTTATATGTATAGCAGCTACGCGCACCGCGCCCCGGCGTATCGAACTGGCCCACTTTCTGAGCCGGCCAATCAAACAAGGCTTCGATAACCCAGTTATTTCAACAAATATTTTGGTTGGTTGATTACGCGTTGCTATGGACGCTGCAGCCCCCCCGGATGCCGGCCTATCACAGCGGGCGATACAAGTACGGACCAAGACAGTGGTGCAGAGAACATGCTGCAACACATTCCTCACTAGAGTGCATTGATAGTTTTACCCTCCTTTCCTGAATTAGATTTTTTGCTGAGTTCAATAGTCTATTATGGGGCGGCAGTAATGAAGTGAATTCTCTCTCTTCCCCCCCCCCGGTTATTCTCTGATAAGTATTTTAGCCCCCCCCCCTTATCTCTCCCGTCTTTTTATTATTATTTTTTTCTTCCTTCTGGGTATTTATCTTTATCGATTGTCGTATCCTTATGTTCATTGTCCGTGCTTTAGCCCATCCATCCATCCATTTTTTCATCCATTCACCCGTTCCATCCATCCATCCGTCCGTCTGTCCATCCTTTCATTCTTTTATCCATCCATCCATCTTTTCATCCATCTATCCACCCATCAGTCTGTCACTCCCTCCCTCCATCCATCCATCCGTCCATTTATCTGTCCATCTGTCCATCCGTCTTTCCATCCTTTTACCCATCCGTCCATCATTTCATCTGTCTATCTACCCATCTAACCACCCATCCGTCCCTCCCTCCCTCCACCGATCCACCATCCATCCGTCCGTTCATCTGTCTGTCCATCCGTCCACCCATCCATCCGTCCTTTTATCCGTCTATCCATCATTTCATCTGTCTATCCGCCCATCTAGCCACCCATCCGTCCCTCCCTCCCTCCATCCATCCATCCATCCATCCATCAATCCATCCGTCCATATTTATTGCACGACCACCCTCACACTAGGGAACTGACAGCAGGCAGTACGTAGTCTGAAACCTCTTCCAGAACGCCCTGTTCGAGGGCAGGCCGAGCCAGAGTCCAAAAGAAATGGTTCTCTCTCGAGGCCCGTGGTTTACAAGTACGTTATCTGCTGCCACCTGCAGGCGGTGTAAGCCGGCCATCGGTGAAGTGTCTCCCACTGAGTGCCATTTTCGACATTCCAGGGGAGACATCTCTTCTCTCTCTCTCTCTCTCTCCCTCCCCCTCTCTCTCTCTCTCTCTCTCTCTCTCTCTCTCGCTCTCGCTCTCACTCTCTCCTTCCTTGCTCCTGTCCTCTGTCCCGCTCTCTTTCCTCTCTTCATCTTGACGTGTAAACGTAACATACCGTGTTTGACACAATATAACCGTAATCGTGCTGATGTGTCGTTAAACCTTACACACAGAAACAAACAAACAAACAACTCAGCAACAATAAGATCTCTAAACAGTGCTATTGGTCATTAATATGATCTCAGGACATGATGGCTGGTCTCTAGAATCCTCTAGACTTTTTCCACACTGTTCTGTCTTTGTTTTTCTATGTCTGTAGCTTACTGACTGCCAGAAATGTTCGTTCTACATAGTGATAAATTTGTTCATGTTTTGGCTATGAGTGTTGGCCATGTTTTGGCTAAAATAGTATTGACTGTTACTAAGGACGCGCAGACATTGTTGTTCTACATAGACTCTGTGTTCTTTCAGCTCTTTTTCTCCTGTCCTGTTCTCTTCCCTGTTCTCTTCTTCTCTTGCTTTGTCTGAAGTTGTAAACGGCCAGAGATGTCTTTGGTCCATATAAAACCATGTCTTGTTTGTGTTTTGGCTCCGGCGTCGCCAGGTGACGTTAGTTGTCAATGACAGGACTGGCAGTCCCGGGGGACGGAGATAAAGCCAGACTCTTTGGGGATTAGAAATGCAAATGATCGAGTCACCTCATTCAAGTTCTGAGAAAATTGGAGTCCCCCCTCCCCCTTCTTATGGCGTCGATGAAACTAGATCTTGGGCGTGTTTTTATTTGTATTTAAGTTCCCTGCTTTTGATTTTGTTTTGTTTTGTTTTCCGCCTGAGACGACAAAAGAATGGAAAGCACATGGCAAGTCTGAGATGGAGCATAAAAATCTCGCCTTTGCTCAATGTGTGTGTGTGTGTGTGCGTGCGTGGTATGTGCGTGCGTGCGTGCGTGTGTGTTGTTGTTGTTGTGTTGGGGTTTAGCGACACATTAGCACGATTACGGCTATATTGGTAAGATAGGCAACGTTTGCATGTCCAGAAGAAGAGAGCAAAGAGAGCGGGACAGAAGACAGGAGCAAGGAGAGAGAGAGAGAAGAGATGTCTATACTGGAATGTCGAGAATGGCACTCCATGGGAGACACCCCACCGATTGTGGGCTTACACCGCCTGCAGGTGGGAGCAGGTAACCTCCTTAGAAACCATGGGCCCCCGCGGGGGACGTCGCCGGCGGAGGGAAAAGTTCTTCTTGGTGACAATTTTGGTCCGTTCCACGTTTTCATAGAGGAGGAAGTGTCATAAAGGAAATTATGAAATTGAAATCCTGAAATTGGCACTTGCTAATTTAACTATTATGATAGATATAACAGATTGTTTTGCGCAGGCCGAGGGTACAGAAATGCTGATTTTTTTTTTTTTTAATCACCTCTGTACCCATCCTCAGACCTGTTTAATTTCTTTTAGTTGTTAATGTGTGAGGCCTGGTAATGAGTTCTAGAGTGTCGTATGATGAAACAGTTGGTTTTCTCTGCGGTTCTCTAGTGGTATACTGTGTGTTACAGCGGGGTTGTTTTATTATTTGGTATACTGTAGTGTCAGTCTGGGACCGGAGTATAGCCACGGCCTATTGTAAAATTGTTCGTTTCTAAGGCTTTTACAGCAGTGGGAATTCTCTTCAACACTACGTTACCTTTCGTAATGCGTTGTAAGACCGGTCGGTCATGAAAAATGCATGAATGGTTGTGAGTCTGTCTTTGCCTCTAGCATTCTAATTCAGAATTGAAATAATCCACGACTCCCATGCTGTGGCCGGGGGTAGAAAAATAGGTTGTTTGTTCCCACCTGCAGGCGGGAAAGCCCACTTTTGGTGGGACGTCTCCCATTGAATGCTAAGCTCGACGTTCCAGGGGTGACATCTTCTCTCTCTTTATCTCTCTCTGTCTCTTTCTCTGTCTCTCTCTCTCT
>JBCAUA010035890.1:0-12128 GCA_038406235.1 Peronia verruculata | reverse complement strand
GATAGATAGATAGATAGATAGATAGATAGATAGATAGATAGATAGATAGATAGATAGATAAAGAGAGAGAGAGAGAGAAAGAGAGAGAGAGAGAGCGGACAAATGGGAGATGGTTTCGCAGATTATCTGTCCCTTCCAAAAGAGGGACTCATATAAGGTGAGATCATTTTGACCACCTTATTACTTCCCTTTGCCAGACAAAAGAGATGTTGAGCAAGCAGTGGAAAGAGGACAAAATCCTACTTCATGTTATTCCAAGGACCGATCACCCCAAAAATTATCACAAGAGGGAAATATTCTCTTTACGTCATTTCTTTTCTTTTGAATTTTTCATGGTTTGTGTTTCAAGCTAAGGGCGCAAAAGCGATTTTTTTCCCCCTTTACACTGCTTGTTCAGTCCCTCTCTTGGTCTGGTAAAGGGAAATAATAGAACTGAGCAGAACGATCTTCCATTACAAATATGACTTTTTTTTCGATATCACAAGGTCAGTGCGATAGCCATGTTGTTATGGTGCTGTTGTTGTTGTTATCAGGCAAAACGCATTTATGCGGTGGCAGATCTATGGCAAATAGTCGAAAAAGTGAGTCAAATCTGTGAATAGTCTGGAGTGTTTGTACCCCCTGCTAAAAATAAACGCCGGTATTTCCAACCTTTCGCTTGGTCGGAACAAGTCTATTTGCCCTAGCCTGTTCAATTCCAGTCTACTCCACTAAACCCAACCTTTGGGCTGTTTTACCTATGCCACCATATTAATAATAGAGAGTATTTATATAGCGCCTATCCAATTAATTACAGGCTCTAAGCGCTTTACAATCTATTATTACACCGACAGACCCGATGAAGACACTTATAAACGTTCTCGGCTTCCTGGGAAGCATACAAGGCGGCTGCCTATTAGGCGCTCAAATCCTTATCAATCTAACAATATCAATCACTGTCTATAGTCGGGTACCCATTCAAACCTGGGTGGAGTCAGGAAATGTGTGTAAATTGCCTTTCCCAAGGACAAAATGTCGGGACCAGTCAGGATTCGAACTCGGAACTTCAGATCCCGAGTCGACGGCCTAACCGCTAGCCCACGACACCACCATCAACATCACATATTATCTTGTTTTCTTTTCAGTTAGTGGATCTGATTGTTGTTCTGTCTGTGCACAGGTTTCTCCGATGAGAAAATTGAACAGTACAAAAACTTAGACTACGCCTTCACCATCGCTCAAGATGGCGACTCCTACAAGGTAGACATTGACTTCAAGGGGGCGGTACCCAACACCTCTTACACCCTCAAGCTGGGAGAGGCCATCGACTACAAGTCCATTGACGGATACACAGCCAAGGTAGGTCAAAATCACTCATGCACTGTATCCACAGGTTTCTGACGTCGAGTAGGCCTAAACCTATCGCACGATGTTTAACTGGCAATCTCAAAGAATCAAGAATTGTTCAGGTTTCGTTTTGGTGGGGTGGTGAGATTATGATTGATAATGAATATAGCTCACATTAACTTGAGCCTAAGTCTTGGCTAAGTTTTAGGATAATCCAGTGAACACTGCTAATCTTTTATGTTTTATATACTGTACTAATACAGTACGCCTTTCAACCTCCTGGTGGAGGTTATCTCGATTCTGTTAATTTATCAACAGAGATACATGACCTGACTTTGAGTCACATTAGTGAGTAAGATTTACAACAACTAATATAATATGCACTTGTAATATGCACCATTTCTATTACAATGTACACCCATCTCTAGGTACACTGTATATCTAAAATTATTGACTTTGGCACCTCAGTTCTAATTATATTGTTATGTAGTTTGTAGTAGTTGCTAAATGAGCAAAATAAAATAAAAAAAAAAAAAACAACAACAAAAAACAAAAACATGCTGAACGTTCAGCAATATTGTTTGCCAGTGAAAAAATATTCTAAAACTTTCAGTAATGATTGGTTGTTAGTTTTAGCTTATTACAGTATTTTTTTTTTCCAGCTTTCTATGTTCAGTGCATGATAGTTAAAGATTTTGGGGTCAGCGAAACGGAAAACCTAAGATAAGAATCAAGGCCATCACTGCACCAAACTTATATAGCCTACATGTATAATCCATATCATAATGAAGAGGAAAGTTTGTCGCCATAAATAATTAACATACAATCACGGTTTTGATAATTTTTTTCCGCACTTTTCAGTATTACTGATGTTGTGGACATTCAACAGATAATGCACCAACTTAATTAGCAGATAGATCTAACGATCAAGAAAACGCGGATCGCCGCTTTCACGTGTAATTTATGGTCAAAGGGATGTAATCATAACAAATACTCTGGTCATTAAGGCAGTGTGAGTTACGTCCCATAAATTAAAGAGGAATAATGCTTGTCAAGTCAACGAGGGTAACAAGAGTTAAATCCCACGAATGGACGGGCATGCACGTGTAATTGAGAGAACAAGATTGATTTTTTTTTGGGGGGTCATTAAATCTCAGTGAAAAAAAGATTACTATAACACCAATGTGGGATCAGCCAGTGCAGCTATGCGTGCAGGCCGTGCAGCATCTAGAAAAGGATATTACAATACATGTGTAATTGGAATCATACGATAGAAAATTCACATTTCGGGGGAAAAAAAAATGGGTGTTGAGTTCCCAAAACCAGAATACATGTATATATATCTCTGTCGCAAAATCAACTCAAATGTGGATCTTAAAGATTTAGATGTGTCTCTGCATGACCTGATACAGACATAATTATTCTTTAAAACACAAATCATCCCCAGATCCAGATCTAGATCGAGCTTTTGTGGTCACTGTTTTCATCCTGCAGCAAGTATCTGTGCTTCACTGCTATGCAAAATTTATTTGCACAGTTGAATAGAAATGTTCTTACTGTTTTAGTGGGAGGATGTTCTTTAACTTTTAAGAGAACAACAGTCTAGACCCAAATAAGATAGGCTGTTTTTCTGTTGCAAAATTTATTTGTTCATTGTTTGTGTCTAGTCTAAGAGCTCGAACGTTACCTCAGAACAAGTGGATGTATAATCTTAGCTGCACAGCATTGAACACAAAAGCTTTCCATTTTACTGTTTAGAAGTTGTTTTGTTATTATATAATGTAGTTGGTATAGTTGATCAATAGAACAGCATTGTTCTCAAAAAGTAATGGAAATAAGATATTTAGATGACTCAGTGCAGGGTTTTCAGAGGAACTGAAATTAAATAATTCATGTAATATTATAGACCTGTAAGTTTTCAATCACCAGAGCTCCGACAACCTGCTTAAAAGTGTTCTCAGAAGGCTTGAGTTCTAAACCCCTCCCCCATATGAGCAAACGCATCGAAAACGCTGTTATTTCAATCAGTGAAAAAAGTTCAGACAATCTCGTAAGGGGCCACAGAAGTCTAGTAATGTGCATTCAAGCATGTTCTTGATGCACATCATTGGTGAGTATTTTACGTAAGTAGGCTAATTAGTAATATGTATCTACTGTAAATATAAACGTATCGGTGGTAAGTATGAACATGAATATAATGTACACATCCATGTAACTTCTGTGTATTGTTATGGTGACTTCCACAGGACGCAGATGACTGGTTTTTGTATGTTTTATGTTGACCTTTAGTTTCAATGTTCTTGTGTCTGACAGCTGACACTGACTGTGGAAGGTGGCAAAGCTGTGGAAACCTATGTGTATGAGGAGAAAAACCTCAAGTGGACAGTCACTCGCTCTGTGGAGGGAAGTGTCATGACCTCTGTGAGTAACACTGTGTTGATACATGTTCATGTTGAGAGTGAGAGCTTCTGTGTGTGTATGTCCTTGTCAGTTTAAAGGAAAAAAAACACACAAAAAAACTGTGGTCTTTGTGTAGGCTACAACCAGTGTAAGAGCATTAAAATAGTAGATTGTATGCAAGATACCTGATTTTAATGAAAGCTTCAGTATCGTAAATATGCAGGTGATATTTCATGTCAGTGAGTGCCAATGTGTGGAGTTTGGCATTGGATGTATGACATATGTCATGTGATCAATTTAATTTGGCTAGAAGTTGGAACTGTATGTTAAACAGTGAAGTATACATATACATGTACATATTTATTATATATGTAACATATTTTTTTTATGTGACATTGCATAACATATGAGGGGCAAAAAAGCGCAATGTAATGGGACTCTCAATCTTTTTTTTCTTTAAAGATAAATAAACACCATGGTGTTATATTACAAGGCTTGTCCTCATGCCTGTTCATTTTTTCTCCCGAAGACCTAAAGTACTAAATAGTAAAATACAAATGGAAATAGGCCTACATGTAAGTCCAAAATCTAGATTCACCTCCCCAACACAGACAACTTGTATTTTCTAAGGTTTTCTTTAAACTTATATCAGGTGAATTTATATCATTTGCATTTCAACTCCTTATTACATGACCTATTAATATAAAGAAAATTTTCATTTGCATATGATTTGTTGCTAGGTTCATGCTGATTTAGGAGCTCTAACGGATGCCAGTTGTCTGTTGTGTGGATGTTTTCTGTCACTGTTTGAGTACCTATGACTGTCAGCCACTGAAGTTTTAGTAATCTATTTATAACTTTAGAATCTATTTATAACTTAACCTCAATTTCATCCTGGGTCACCCCCAGTGCCTATTTTGGGCTATAACTCGAAATTAACTTTGCCGACATTGGACGGGTTTCTGCAGAGCACCACATATAATATTCAGTAAACGAACTTTTGCCCTAGCTGGTTATCATGTACTGTGAACAAATAAATTGCTTCAATTCACAAAACAATTATCAAAAACAGATGTTAAAAAAAAAAACAACTAAACTCTTTCTGTCTTTATTACAAATATATGAAAATTTCATATACATTAATGCACAGCTCATCTGTACATTGAAAGCATTCTGTGGAATACACATTGCCTATCAAGATAGAAAAGTTTCTGGTTTCTTGTATTGATTGCTTTTGGAATGACATCACTCAATTAATTCCATTGTTTTTAAGCCATATGAGACGTGACACGATGAAATCAGACCTTGATCAAAAATTTTTTAGTGTACACAATTATTGGTACATATACATGTCTTTTCCCTTTTTAGTGGTGCAATATCTTTGTTCTACTTTTAACGGATAAGATATTGGTGGCAATTAAAGTTGAGGTTATCTAATGTTACAGTTATATTTGGTGAGAAAATGGCCAATAAATTTGTTATTTTGTTAATCCCCACTATTTCTCTCATCAATTAGCTCAGGTCAGTTAATGACAGTTTTTGGATTTTTGATCAGTAAAGATCACATGTACATGTATTTTCAGCAAATGCAACACTGAACTGAAATATATTTTCAAATGATTTAGAAGGGCCCTGTAGACCCTAACAATCTACATGGAATATTGACTCATTGTTGGCTAAACTCTCTCCATTGCAGACAACCAAACTGGGAGATGCAACCATGACCCAAGTCCTGAACAAAGTTTAATCAAGACAGTTGAATTTCTGCCCTTAGTCTCTTTTGTTATTTTTGTTACAACACTGAATTTATGAAATAAAAATATTAAAAAAAAACAAATCACTTGGTATCTTGTTATTTCTGATGGAGACTAGTTCTCAAAACGCCTTTGATTTCGTGAATTAATTTCTGTTTTCGCTGGTTTTCATTTGAGTTAACCCTTTGAACCCGTATGCCCGGTAAACCGGGCACGCGCTAATTTGCCTATGCACCGTATGCCTGGTGGACCGGGCTGACACACCCCCTCCTGCTTGACCAAGTGTCCAGGAGGTCAGGTGGTGGATCAGGGGTTCAGGGTTCAAAGGGTTAAACTCCTCAAAATTGAAAGGTATACAGAATTCACTTGAAAACACAAATTCACTAACAACTGTGACAAAAAAATATACATTTTTTATAAAGCCATTTTTTTTGCTGTGGTAATCCCAATCGAAATATTCAATGAACATTTCATGAGTAAAGGTGGAAATTTATCTGTACATGTCATGGAATGACTCATTATTTGGCTGAATTCTTTCAAATTTCCATTGCAGATAATGACATTCAGAACTTGAATAGAATCTAACGAAGAAAGCAAAATTATGACTTGCTTTGTCATTTTAATTTCAACATGGGGCACTGCACTAACTTATGAAACAAGGAAAAGATGATCAAATTTGTGCTTTATTATTTCTGACTGAGGTCAGCTTTCAGAATATCACTAAAATTTTTGTATAAACTATTGTTGTCACTGATTTTGATGACTCAAATGCTGAGCTTGTTAAGTTAAAACCACAAGTACATAAGACAACACAGAAATCATTTGTCCAAAGAAATTCACACACTGCTATCACAAAGAAATCACAGAAGCCTCTCTTTGAAAGCCATGGTAACCTCAGTTTATTTGATCAGAAGAAAATGCGAAGAAAACACAGCCGAAAAACATTCAGTTTTGGCATGATCAGATTGAGCTAAGGCTTGGCTGATATCAAACACATTTTGTTCTGTCCGAAAAAGGCTAAATATTAAACAAAATCTCTGCAAAACTAAAGATACCTTATTTCTCTTAATCTCCAGAGCAATCTACAGAATTGACCTTCAGGGAGAGTATGGAAAAATATTTTATTTGATGAAACATTTTTCCGGGAGGGGGTGGAGGATGGATTGGGGGCAGATAAACTACTACAGTGTATTTCCAATTTTATTTGGAGCCAAAGGGAAAATTTACAAATACAAAACTGAATCATTATAATCCAACTTGTGACAAGTAATCCACATATACAAACCAGTTCAGTTGGTCTGTAATGCTGTTGATTTTCATTTTAAGTTATGTTTCTTTGCTTTGTTTCGGTCTTTCTTATGAATCTGTTTCAGAGCACTTAATCATTAATCTGTGGAATACAATGAACTGACTGTTAACATTTTTATTCTTTAACATGAGTGAAAATGCATGATAAAAATACAACTGAATTGCATTTGTCTGTTTTAAGCATTTTCAGCTGAGGGCAAAATCTCTTTTCCCCACTTTTATGCCCAACACTCATACTATAAAGAGTATTACTATACTAATAATCTGCATGATGGAACTAACAAATAATAATAATAATAATAATAATAATAATAATAATAATAATATCGCCCTTTCCCCCTTCTGAAAAGTTTGAGATACTGACACATTTCATTTCTCTCAAGGAGTAAGGAGTGTCAACCTAGTGTAAAACAACAGTCATGCATGGCCAGCGTGTACCACATTGGGTGGTAAAATGAAAATACATTTGTTCCACACTGCAAACCTCAATCAACAAATGAAAATTCACTGGTACTGTGGGACACAAAATGAAAACTTGTATACAAAGCATCTCATAATACTAATCATAAAGAGCACTTTTGTCCCATGCAATACTCGTGCATTCAAACATCCTCTCCCAACAACATAAAAATGCATTCTGCCAGATGAACATGGGAAGCGACACGATGAAACCAAATACCTGTCAGACTGACAGTAAGTGAATTGTTAACTCAGTTTTTTTTGTTTTTATTTTGCGCAAAGCCTTTCGATTATGCCAATTTAGAAATGTATGTATTTCAGAGTGAAATTTGCTAAAATACACTGAGTAGAAGTCCAAACATGGGAATTTGATGACGTCCTAAACAACGATTAATAAGGATTAATGAAAGTTAAAAAAAAAGTACTTTCTCATGTTCTCCAAATTTAGCTGAAACAACAGGTTTCACTTATTGTTTTTAAAAGTAATGTTTCAACTTTATCTAAGGACAGAACAAAAGATTTTTTTCACCCACAGAAGGAAAATGAATAAGCTTTAACATGATACCAGTTGTTATATATATGCTCAAAAACTGACCAGCACTTGCTTTCATTGCGTCATTTCTCGTTTATAGGATGTTCATATATACTAGACATAGAGATATTGACAGGAATTTTACTTTTATCATTTAAACCTTTATAAGGTGTGAAATCCCTTACCACAATTGACGTCAGTACCTTTGACACAGATGTACACAAGGACATGAACTTTAATCCCTATTAATTTTACAACTAATTCTGTGACAGAAATCAATTCCATACCAGAATCTATTTCTTACTCAATGATAAAAACAGACCTAATTAAGGTACTGTAGTAGTAAAACTAATTATCAAAAAAAAAAAAAAAATCGCAGATCAATAGATTTGAATGAAGATGAAAGTTCAAGTATCAGGTCTGGCTTATTGCAATGATCATGAGTTCTTATTCTGCAATAGAATGTGGCAAATAAAAAGATTTACACAGCTAGGACTATCCATCTTCTTGAACTTTAATTATTCATAAGTCATTCTTAAGACCGTCTGATATTCCAATCACACATAACTAGTTCAGTACAGAAACAAACAATATTCACATACAAACAGCCAAAAACAACCACACTAAGAGAATCTAAGTATGTACATGTGCAGCAACACACTGCCCTCTGCAACAGACCTGCTTTGGAAACATGAAAGTCTTCTGAAATAAACTGAATCTTTCCTTAAAGGTTTAATAGATTTAAAATGGAATTCCTCTGAATCACAAAAACAATGACTGGATAGAGCACAGCCTAATTACAGCTGTAGAACTTCGGAATTATTTGACAGCTTTCATGAAGAAATTTTTTCAATGATGTTTGTTCCTTCAGGAGCAGGTGAACATTACTATGTTCACCTTACATAGACAAATGATACAACAGAATCATGCCTTTTTCTCAGCTTCCAAATGCTTCTTTGAAAATTCATAAATTTTATTGAGAGCATATAGATCTAGCTTATTTAAAGAATTCCAACTTTGTTCTGTTAGAACAGCCAAACTCAACTTGAATTAAATTGTAAATTGAGATGTTTTAAACTTACTCATTTAATTAACCAACAGCATGAAAAATGTTCAATGACTATGATATAAACTCTACAATGTCCTTGCCCTTATATCATTTGTTTATGTTTGAATCTGAACTACACGGTCCACATCTCAAGCCAAATATTTCTGAGCAAACAACACCATTTTCCCACATTACACGAGCAATTGCTTAATGCTTATATCACAAGAATAAGAACTGAGTCAGATGGAGTGATAGGCAGGCAGGTTACAGTGAGCAGTCAGTGCAGGAAAGGAGAGGCTGAAGGAGGGAGAGAAGAACTAGGACTTTGCCGCAGCTTTGACCTGCGCTTGCTGGAACTGGTGCTGGAGTTTGTTCAACGTTTCTCGGTGAGTATCTGCTTTCTTCTCCATGTCTTTTATCAGATTTTCATGTCGCTTCCTGTTGAAACAAGAGGGTAACAATATTAGATTTTACTGGGAAAATATGACAGTCCACAAGAGCAGTCGACGGTTTCAAGGGTGAATCGTAGGAACCTCAGGTTAAGAACGATGTATAACTAGTTAGACCTCATTAATCACCAAAGAATAAAATATGGAAAGGACAGGTTACCCACAACCATGCATTTGCCCATCATCATGGACCCACTGGAACAGGAAGTACATCAAAGAACTGTGGTTAAAGGTATCTTGATACTTTGAGCACTCTAATGAAAATATATATTAACTTTCTATCGAAAGGCTTCTCATTCATAGATTAATGTTCCACTGATATGATCATACGCCGCTATTACTAGATAATGTTAGTGTGATGGAACTATTTTACATCTCCTTGAAATATTTTTAAAAAGCTAGTTTAGCCATTTTCATTCCTTGGAGTTGCACACACATTGGTCCTATTAGCTGACTCTTTAGGTCTCATTAACTTCAAATAAAGACAGGTGAAGCTGCTGGTAGATTCCAGATCATGATTCACCAAAATCAACAGATAGCAAGCAGCTATGCAAAACTGAATTTTTGAAAATGAGTGCCAGAAAAGCAGACTGTATGTACCAGTCTCATCACACATGAACACTATATTTTTTAATCATGTTTTAAAGCTTACAGCTCTCCATTAATATAGTCGATACGCTTCTGCACATTTGATTTTGCTTCCGACAAGTCCTGTTTGATCAGGGCGGGCCCCACCATCTTGAACACACCTGCACCCACATCCAGCCTCTCTAGCTCCTGACAGAAAGAAAGAAAAAAAAAAAAGGAGATACAGTTTTTAAAAAATGTCCATGCATTACATTAATGTATAAACATATATAATCCACACTTGTAGAATGAGTAAGACAGAGTGAGGGAGAAAGAGCAAGAATGAGAAACATAAATTTAATAAAACCTTCTAAGTTTATAGACTTGAGAAAATGAAGCAGAAAAAGCAAACAGATTGGTCACAAAGTTTCATAAGTGAGACATGCATATAATAACTTAAAGGATTGCAATACTATTGACCAGTGTAAATTTCAATCCTCCTAACCACAGGCTACATTTCGTCAGGTAGAAATTAAATAGTGCTGCAGAGGCAACTAGCCTGACAAAAAAAAAAAAAAAAGAATTCACCCAATATAGTGGAAAACCTTAAGTTAAACTGATGGCCAAAAACAATCTACAAGCCCATTATCTTTGGAACCGTTCTTAGATAACAATTACAACCAAAACAAATGAATATATTATGGAAATAACAATAGCGGCTAATTAGTTAAAGGCTAATTAGTTAAATTACTGCCCCATACAGGGTGAAAAAACAAAAATGATGATTTAAAACACAAGCACAACAATCTAAATGAAATGAATGCAGAATGGTTTTGGAAGTGAAAATGGTGTGACTGTGAGAAATTTATAAGTAAAAATGGGAGCGTATGGTATGTGTGTGTATGAGTGATAAAGTCATGTAATACTATATTCTTGCTCACCTCCTTCACCAGTGTGTTTTCACTCAGTTGACTCTCCAGCTGCTGACGTAAACCAACATGTTTACTTATGTCTGTATTGACAGAGAGGGACAAAATAGGTTCCTATGGTTAGTTCAAGTTACAGTTATAATTCATGTATCAAATTCAGCAGCACAAAAGGCAGAAAAAGATTTAAACCACATAATAAAGCCATGAAAATGAATGCAATATGCTGATGGATAAGAGCGTGTGATTACTAAACAGTTATGCCTACCTCCTAGAAAAATGTACATGTACTTATATTTATAAACAGTCTATAAGCAACAGAAAAATAGATATACTTTATAATAGGAGACCAACATTGTGATCTCCAAACATGCCAATTTTTGCAACTCACCATTTCTGCTGATATACTTCATGCATTTTATAAAGATATAATGTAGGCCTATATGCTGAAATATATATATATATAAATAAATAATGCACATGTGCACATTTTTCTCAGAAATTTTATGTAATCTGAGATATGTAAGTCCTCTCACATTTCACTTCATCCCCTGCCCTCTCTTTTGTTCTCTCTCTGTTAGCAATAAATGAACGCTGATGTCACTACAATAAAATTGTGTTGCAGCCAAAATTATAATGGTGGACAAATCAAGGAGTAAAGTGTAAAGTCCCTCTTGAAAAATCAGTTAAATATTATGAACCAGTCATCCTCCTGTTTAATATGTGATAAATGCATGCATTAAACATGTAACACTACATATTTGATGTTACAGAACATGCGGAGATGATTAAAAGAAAAAAAAAATAAGTCAGTGGGGACAGATAGCTCATAAAACTGGAAATTAAATAATAATGAAAAAAAAAAAGAGGAGGGAGGAGAAAAAAAAATTGGGTAATTCTATCTCTTTTTCACACTCTTGTAATTCTGCCGAAATAATAATAATAATAGCAAGGTGGCTATACAGACTCAGGTAAGGACAGATTTTTTTTGATATACGGACCCAAAGCTATTTTTAGAAATGCCCCCCTGGTAAGCATCATCCAGTCACAGTCAACTATCTCTCATTCATTTGGATGCCACATTTTCATCATATGCAGAGTTTGAAATGCTTGTGTTAGGATCAGTGTTTAAGGTTAGGTTAGGGTCGTCAAGAGATCAGTTTTTGCTGCCTGGTGTGTTTTCATGTTTGCCATTTTTTTTTGTGATTATGCACGCATGACTTCCTTTGTTTCGTTTTCTTGGCTAGCCTGGGAGATGTTGCACAAAGAGTCAGTTAAAGATCTGGGGCCGTATTTATAATTGAGTCGTAACTGGCCCGAGTTACGAGTACTCCTAACGCTAGTTCTCACGTAGCTACG